>JACGDI010004001.1:450131-507397 GCA_014898725.1 Jacaranda copaia | reverse complement strand
AAAAAAAAAATTTGAACCTACGCCTCTTTCACTGTATTATGTTGACCCACGCCTTACAATAATTTTGCAACACCTCCAGAATTATGATATTTTGAAAATTTTTTTTCAAATCAACCGTAATTTGACAATTGATCCGCTATTTTCATATTGGGGTGGAGGCTCTCAAGGGAGACACAACGGCAGTTGATTGATATTCTTTTGGTAAAATTTTATAAACTTAAAGCAAAATGGATTAAAATTTGAAAAAGGGTGGGCCATTTTGGACTACAGCTGGAGGGCAAAATGGGCCTTTGTCATCCCCATGAGTCATGACAAGAAAAGGTACTCAGAAGCAACACTGGATTGTCAATTCATGGACTCATCATATTTACTGCCAAAGTTCTTTCACTTTACTATGGTTAAAAAATAGTATTACCATAGCCATTTCAAAAACCGGATTATATACAAAAAGTTCATACCTTGCAGTTGCAGGATACATACAACCAGCTGTGCCTATGAATCAACCACAAAAAGAACAGAAAAATGAATTAAACATTATCCAAGAACTATAAACCAGATCTATTGAAGTATATATTTTCAGAAACGGTTAGTAGATAAAGACCAAAGAGAGAAAAAAGAAAAAGAAAAAGAAAAAAAAAGGAAGACTCACTAGGATCAGAATTAACAATAGCAGCAGTGCCAGAAAAATCACAAGCAGTAGGAAGTTGGCGATTTCTTTGGAAATAACTGTTGACAGCATAGTTGCAGTGACCCCTCACAGTATTCGGGTTGAAACAGGGTCCATTTTGACGGGTAGGGTTGCAATCCGCTCCAGCTCCACATGCATAGTCCAGAGTCTTTTGCAGGACTGCATCACTCACTCCCTCCTTGCAAATGCACCATGACGCACCTACATAAACAGAAAAAGAAGGAAGTATTCCAAGATTTCATTTTCAATTCCTAGGTGAGAAAATCGAAAAAGAGAAAAAGAAGGAAAATCCAGCCTCAATAGGAAAAATGAAAACAGAAAAAAGATGAAGAAATGCAGAACAGAAATATATGGCACCCCATTTTTCCAGAAATCATAAAAGAAAGAAAAACTTTTTCTTGAAGTTGTGGTGCGAAAATGAACTAGAAGCCATAAGCTGAATACAGCTCGAACAGCGAAGAGAAGAATGAGCTCTTATCTTTTAAAGACATAATTTTTTTATTGAAAAGAACTAACATTACAAACATTTTGCAGCTTTATTAAGCTGAAAGAAAGAAAGAAAGAAAGAAAAGAAAGGGGAAACGGGTAGTGAAAAAGCTTACCGGAGTGATCAGCCATGGCCGAAAGGAGGAATATAAACAGTAAAACAGCCATGAGAAAGAGGGCAACACCGTAATGGGATCAAGAAGAAGAGGAAATTAAGAAATGGTGCAGAAAAATGATAAACGGCTGTAGCAGTGATTAGCAGTGAAACACAGTGGTGAGCGAGCGAGTGAGGACAAGTTTGGTGCGTATTTAAGAGGCGGGAGAGAGAGAGAGAGAGAGAGAGAGCGAGCGCCCAAAAAGCAATTGGCAATTGTTGGAGAGAATAGAGTGTAGATTGTGAGGATGAAGGTGGCCCAGCTGGTGAGTGGTGTGTTGTGTCCTGTGGCTTATGAAAATTACTTTTTTTGGGGTGTGTGTATTTCTTTAACCTTTTTCCTGTTCTCTCCTTCCCCTTTAGATTCGCTTTTTGGATTAAAATTTTGAAATATATTTTGTGAAACATACTCAAGCAGTTGATGACGGTTACTTGCCGTTAAATTCCCAAGTTTCTTTCATTTTTATGATTCGTCCCAATTTGAATATTATTAGTGTGCACTCCTCAATTCGCTCTTCAATTATACAAAAATATTAAAAATCCCTAATTTTGATTTGAAACCATGTAAATTTCTGGAAGTACCTATCCATTCATTTCACACCCGTCATGTTTTTTTGTTTTTATTTTCCATGAGTTCTGAAATTGTCATTTGTTTCTCAATTCCTCCATTTTTATTAAAGGTTTAGAATTGTGTGTAACTAATTCTGATACTAAAATTGATACCTTTAAGTATCTTTTATTGTTCTTTCAATACTAAAACCTTAGTTTCGATTGTGCTGCAAGTATTTTTAGTACTCATTCTTTGTGTACTTGATTTTAGTTACTATAAATTGTTTTAAGTATGCTGAACATCCAGGTCATTTGTGAAATAATTTTACTCTTATGTGAATAAAGGGGTGTTTGAAGCTTGCCATTTATGCTTTGTCAATTTCATAATTGCATAAATCTAGTATTGCATGCACATAAGTCTGGTACTAAAGTTATAAATTTCAATATTTTTATATCAATTTGTAGTATCAAATTTTGTGTTTATGTAGTTATGTATCTTGGTGTTTATAGAAATAATGACTAGGACTAGTAGACTTGCATGCCAAACCACTAAGATAAAAGAGATTCTGAGCTGTATACTCAATGCAATTGAGAAGTTGAAGGATAAAATAGTTTTAAACACATTAAAGCAATAAAGAGAGCTCTATTCTCAACTTACTTTAAAATGTCTAAACTAAGTAATAATTTTATTAGAATTGAAGCTATTTTGAGGAGATTTCAAATAAGATCTTGTTCATTTATCTTTAGAGATGTTAATGTACTTACATTCACTACGATGGAGTTTGCTATTGCATGGAGTCGCGGGATGTGATAACCTGTCAGTATAGATTTAAAGTTGGAGTTGAAAATGTGACACAATTTTTGTAGGAAAATTAGCAATGTTAATAGAATAGAAATTTTCAAAAATTAAGACAATTGGTAGAGAAACATAGAGAACAGGAGGTAGATGATTTTGCAAAGAGATACATACTTTTTAGTTGAATTATATTCTATTTCTAATAAGTAACTATTCGATAGCTCAATTTCTTCTTCCTTACATGATGACTTGTCTTATTGGCCTTTACGCATGGGAAGATGCTACCTATAATTTTGTGCAAGATGGATGATCTCGCGTTGGGAGGCAAAACATGACAAGATGTCAGGAAATATTTTTCAATAGATGCATTATTGTCATTATGATAAATGAATTTCATTTTCAATATTACTTGTGTTGATATTTATTATTAAATATCTATATAAATGCCATATCATTGTAAATGATAGGCTTGAGTTTATGAGCACATATTTTTTCTAGAGTCAGCTACTCATCATGTTTATTTTTTTTGTTCTTTTGATGGGGTGAAACCAAGATCTTCAACAACGTTGCTTATGCAAAGGGAAAATTCAGATTGATTGCTAGACATAAAACAATAACTTGTTTTATTCTTTAACTTTGTTGTTTATAATAGTTCATTATTATTATGAAATAACAAACTAAGTTTTAGAGTTTTGCTTTAATAGGTTGTGCATATTTATCCATTATCAATGAGAACAGATAAACATTCAATTAACTTAGTTATGAAGATTTTCATTATTAATTCATTAATGGTTGTTGTCCCTTGTATAGGTGCAACTTGAACTGCCAACTACTAGTGTTGATGAATTGCAAGTCCTCTTGAAAGAGAAAGAGAAGGGATAGAATTTATGAGAGAGAGAATTCTCAACCCTTGAGAACAAAGGATTTTTTTTTGGCTTTTGTAATTACAAATTATAACATTTAAAATTTATATTTACAAAATTATATTTCCTTTTAAATTTTTGTTCCAGTTGTTTCTAAATTTCTTATAGTATAGCGTCAAAAAAGTATCTGACAAGTGAGCAATGGATGGAAATCAGTTAGAAATTGATTTGCGATGAGGATTTTTCCAACATGAAAGATTCTATCAAAAGCTGTCGAAAAATTCCATTGAAAAAGACAAACTTTTTGTAGTGAGTATTTGCTTATATTAATGATGGTAATGGTGATGATGGTGGGAAAGAGCAAACAAATCCTCAAGCATTACATGATGATGATGGAAAGAGCATCACACTCCTAAGTATTACATGATGATAATAGTGCAGAGGCCCCTGGTAGTTCTAAAACCAGAGAGGGTGATGTACAAGAAAGAGGTATTCCTGAATTAGGGGATATTTCAACATTGGATGATACTATCTCTCCATTGTTAGAATGTGTAAGAACAATGTGATTGGATGAAAAAAGAAAAAAAGGAATAAAATAGACTCTCTCTCATCCATACACTCACTATCAAGAAACTCAAGATAAGTGCTCGTAAATGTTGTGGAGAACACAAACGTGGCAGGAATTGGAAGGTATATGTCTGCAATCTATAAATGTTGCATATATGAGTTTTTATACTTGATATATGTAAGACAAGCATTGTGCGTTGGAAATAGTTCTACATAGTTGAACTTCAGTACTAGATTTGTGTACTACATAGGTAATCCTAAGTACTAGATAATGTAGCAAACATATTACATCTTTGAGTTTAAATACTGGAAGATGTTATAAGGAATACTAGATAACTTATTATATGTTGCACTTGATTTTTTCACTTATATATTTTATTTGTTTTATGAAATCATTGTATCATAATTGTATATTTTGTATGTTGTAGGGGCAAGAGGAGAAAAGTATTCTCACAATGGAGATAGAATATGAAGAGGGCAACTCATCAAGTGATGGAAACTCCCTCGATGAGTTTCAAGGATGTTCTAATGTTGAATGATGATATTTGGATGGTTATAATTTGAATTATTTAGTATTTGTATTGAGTATTTGGATGATGATTGTGGAGCATGTTTATAATTTTTGAAGTAGATTGAATGTTATGGATATTTGTATATGATTTGGATTATATGACTGGATATTGTGTATGTTATTTGGTAATTTTTTTTGGATGAATGTTGGTATGGATATAAATATTGTTACCAAAGTATTACAGGCTATTGAGATATCATTATTTTTAAAGACATATATAGTATCTATATATGCATATCCAATACTAACAATTACTGGTAGTATTAAAAAACTACGTATATGTATAAAAAATTTTGAAAGATGGTTGCATGCGGCTATATATCACAAAATTTAGTATTAAATCGCTTAAATAAATTATTGATTGCATTGTAGATTAGTACGAGATTAAGAATATGTAGTACTAAAACTATCCAAAATTGTACTAAAAGGTAGTGCTCCAAATGTGTGCCATCAGACCAACTTCAGTCTTTATTCGGCGATCGTAACATGAATTCGCAGTTACAGGGTGGTTTCATTGACAAACAATAGCTATTTGGATTATATTAAAGTAGCATCATACAATATCATCTTCAGTGTTGCACTACACTGGGGTGAATAAAAACATAACTTATTAGACATAAATAATTTCTTAGGAACCATTAGTACAACTATTTCCTCTAAATCAAAATTACCAAATACTCGAATTAATTATGTGTTTTATTATGCGTAGCATGTGTTTATCAAATTTAGCGAGCTAAAATGTACCCATGAAACTCATCGAGTATAATGTTGAATTATTCTGCACTAAATCAACGAAATAAAGTAATAGTTGCACTGCAGATTACTATGAGATTCTAAATATTCAGTACTAAAACTATCCAAAAAAGGTATTAGAAGTTAGTGTTGCAAATCGTGTTTGACTTGACCAACTTTAGTCTTTGTTCGACTATCATATATAGGATGAATTAGTTTTAGAGTTTTTTCACTTACAGACAACCCCAATTGGTATCACACCAAAGTAGCATTAGGGGTGTAAGATAGGTCAAGGTAGCTTCAACTCGAACTCGAGTTTTATAATGAGCCAAGTTTGAGCCCTGAGTCAGTTGTTTGAAAGCTCATGAGGGCAGGTCAGTTGCTTTTTTAATTTTTATATATTAATTAAATAATTATTTATATCAATAATTTATTTTTTCTATTTTTAAATATTTTATATATAATATTAAATAATTATTATATATTAATAATTAAATATTTTATTGAGTTGAGCTCACAAGCTGCAGCTGCAGCTCCAGCTCCAGCTCTAGCTCCATCTCTTTTTTCTTACTTCGACCTCAACCTTGAGCTCAAGCTTTTAAGAGGAGGCTCATCAAGTTTGAACTCGACACCCAAGCTTACAATTTTTATCGAGTGCGATTCATTTGCACCTCTAATTGTGGCATCATGTAGTTTTTTACCAACTATTAATACGCATACTTTATGTAGTTTATTACCGACCATTAATGCACTTGTTTTCTCTAATTAGCATATCAATTTTGCTATTTTTAAAATCGAACTTATTCACCATCTACTTAATTAGAAGCCAACTGCATATTGCAAACTTATCACTTATGTATAATATTACAAAATAAAAGGGGAACAGGTTGGGCATGGGTGAGATGGTGGATGAGGTAATCCCAATAGCTTGAAGCTACCAAAAAGAAAATCAAACAACTGCGTCTTGTTTTTCTCGTCATAAGAGGAGACGGAGAATCAAAGGGATGTTGCCAGTGGGGAGTTGTTCTCTTTTCTACCTCATATGTAAAGATTCTTTTGGGCTATGTTTGGTATTTCATTTCTGAAAAATAGAAAAACAGAAAATAAAAAAATAGAACCAAAAAAATTACTACTTTTTTCCCCTTAAAGATACTTAAAAGAATCTCAACTATCTCTATACATATTTAAATATTATATTTTTTCATATATATCTTTATACATATTCAAATTGTTATGTTAATAAAAAATACAAATTATGGATTAAATGCATATTCTTCAACCAATATACTGTATAATAATAAAAAATTTAATTCGAAACCACTAAACAAACATATGTTTAAATAAAAAGACAACTAAAATAAAAAATATCTTCTCTAAAATTTAATTAAACATGCTTTATTCTCCACACGTTTCCCAAAAAAACTTTATTTTTCCTAATATAGCGACATGAGTGATGATCAATCTTTCAGTTGATAATTTTCTAAATGGGGGGACAAGAAATACTTATTCTAATAAATCTTTGCCCAACTAAGAATTAGGAAAATGTTTTGGCCGAAAATTTTGAGCAATCATTTGAAGAGAATTTTTCTTACATAAAAATACACTACAAATAATTAGAGTATTAGATATGTTATTTCATAGTTTATGCTAAAATTTTGTAATTTTAACTATAAAATTGACTTAGTCGAAATTGAAGCATGCTCTTTATCTAACCTCGCTACAACTAATATGTAGCTGATGATTATTTATATATATTATTTTTTTATGGATAATTGATAGCTATTTGTTGCACTTTGGACATGCATATTAGGCCATGGTGTAACACCCCGACTTTCAGGTTATAAATTATAAATGTTTCTATTAACAAAATAATATGTGGATCAAATAAAATATATTCGGTAATCGCTTAAATTAAATTAATTAAGGTTTAGGTATAAATATTGAGAATTAAAGGATTTAATTGCAAACAAGAAAAGGACTTAATTGCCAAAAATTATAAAGTTTAGGGATCAATGTGAGAGGATTAAAAGTTTAAGGGCTTTTAAATAAATTAAATTGGACTTAATTGACTGAAATTAGAAATGTCTGGGGTCAATGTGTGAAAAATCAAACTTTAAAGGGTAGAGTTGAAGATTATGGACTAAATTAAAGGCGGTTTAAAATTCAAGGGGCTTGACTGAAGGCAGTTCATAATTCTAGGGTCAATTTGAAAGAGGCAGAAAATATTATTATATATATAGATTAAGGACAAGACTTTCTTAAATTCTCAAAAATCGACCCAATCTCTTCCCACCTTTGGTTCTTCTTCGTTTCTGCTCCAAATTGAAAACTAAAACAATGGTTGGATTCTTGTCAGCTCAATGATCATAACCATACCAAACATGAACCAAATCAAGAATGATTTTGTTGGGAAAATTGAAAGTGGTAGAGCTTAATGGCGGTGGTGGTAGGTTGCCAACTTTCAACGGCATAAACGGTGAAAGGTTAGGTAGGTTAGGTAGGTTTCGATCGGCTTGTTGAGTGGAGCATTTTGGTACCCTTCAATTGGATTTTTGACGATCGATGGAAGAGTAATTGAGGTGAAAATATGGTAGTGACATTAAGGTTTTAGTGGCAATTTTTGTTCAATTCTCCAGCGAGGAGGCTGCGGAAGGTGAAATTGGTTGAGGGATTTTCATGGGCTCGATGAGGTATATCTTTTGGTTTAGGTGGTTTCTACTCGGGCAGTGGACTACAGCTCTCTAGCAACGGCTTTGGCAATGATTTTGCAGTGTACCTGAAACTTAGTTCCAGACACAGTGGGACTAATTTTGGGATGTGATTTGGACTTGGATCCAATTTAATTTGGTACATTGTGATTTTATCATATTATTAGTCATGATTTGATATGGTTGAGTTTTATTATGATGAAATTAGATGCATAAGTTAATGTTAAGTAACGTAAGCGATATATCAAGATCTTGTTATAGATTTAAATATTAGCCTTAAGTTGATACAAGTTCCATTAGAAATTATTAAATTAGATTGATATAATTAGGGAAGTTGAAGATAAGAGTATTGATAACATGTTCCCCTAACTCAATGAATTGAGAATTATGAACTAAAGTATCTTCAGGCATTTTGGTAAGTAAACACGATTAGGGGTTACAATAGGATGAGATGAGTTAAAGACAGAATCTTAACAAAGACACTAGATATAAAATGATTATGATTTAAAGAGTGGTGTAATAATGATTTGACTAGGAAGCCAAAGCTTGAGTGTCTGTACAATTACGAGTTCCTCAACATTTGCCAGTTGAGGTTTATACTAGCTTTCATTTGCTGGGGAAAGAATATACACATTTGTTAATATATTCTAATTGCTTGATTTTGTTTGTGTTGAAATTCAAATTCTTGTTTGTTCATTATATAATATCCTGTAGTTCCTGTATTGAACTTTGACAGTTTATTTGAACTAAACTGATCTCCCTTGCCTACCATTCTTGTGACATTATTATTCAAAATCTTAGTATGTCTAGCAACATGATATTGCGTTATGTTCTTAGCTATCTACTCAAATTTGATATATTGTTTCATACTGTTACATTTTTGATACGTTAATTCCATGACACTTTTGTTTGAACTTGACAAATTGATTAAAGACCTGGTGTTGTGCTACTCTTAAGAAATCAATTCATCATTTGTACTATTTTCCTTTAGTACATTTGTCTCCGAATCCTTGCTTTGAATTTTAGAAGTGGCTCTTGAACAATATTTGAAAAATGTATTTTTTTTTGAATAATATGTTCTTTTTGAAATAATCTCTAGAAGTATAATTTGAACTTGGAATCTTTCGTTAGTCTCACATGAACTGGATTTTGAATTTGCAACTAAACTATGAAGCTTTCAAAGGTTTGAAACTATGATTAAATAATCCACTTTTAACCCAATCGCCATGTCTTGTGATACTATTGTGAGGTAGTCAGGCTGACTAGCTCTAACTGAGTAACTGATTTGTTTGTTGGAATTATTTTATTTCATATAGCGATTGTGGTACAAAAGAAATTGTGTTGACTATTAGGACTCTTATGCTTATACATGTGATTAATAATACCTTTGGGGATGCCCTTGGGGGAACATTTTGGGCCCACAAAATTGGTTGGCAGGATGACCGGGACAACATTAGGCCATCGGTAGCAGATCTACCTTCTAGGACCCGATTTGCGATCTTGACTTTGGGACAGTCAGAGATTGACTGTTGCTTGAAGTTTGGTTGGTAAGGATCGATCTTGTTGATTCGTGCTGCACAGGTTTGGCGAGTTAGCAGCTCGTCAAGGCGATATAGGAGTGCAGGTCATTTCATGGTTGTTTATATAAAATATTGGGAGTCATAATATGTAAAGATGTCTCTTGTACATTTGATTTTATAAAACTGAACAAAATTTTGGATTTTGAATATGAGCTTTTGCAACTTCACACATTCCTGTACCCTTGATTGTTTAAAATTAATTTAGCTCCTGGGTTTTGAAATGTGAGTTTTTCTATGAATTATCATGAAAGTTGGTGAAGTCTCATCACTTGTATGGGACGGTGGTGAGATGGATCACCTTTAAATTTTGACTAAAATATTTTCTCACAATTTTTGAAAATATTTATACTTCTACTTATCTCTACTATTTGTGAAATTGTCACTTTGTTGTCATGACTAAACTATCTTACTAAGTCATTCGAACTTGCGTGGTTTTATTGTTTCTTTCATTCTTCACCCCAGATAGAATCAAGCAGCAAAGATAGATTAAACCCGACAGCACATGAGGTAATGAGGGTAATAGAAGTGCCATTCGGGATTTCTTGGTTCGGAATTGAACATCTGATGGATGCTGTTGTAGAAATTAATTATTTTGGAATTTCAAGAAATTTATTTTTCTGCTATTCGTAAGATTTGTGATATATAGTGAGTAGCAGCTCGGGCGAAAGCAGACACCTTTTGGGCAGGGGCATCATCTATGGATTGATAATTAACAATTTTTATTGCTTCACCACAAGCGAACACCCCTTCATTAACAAAAAATTTATGACAAAAGGGTTCCATCACAGTTCAAAGACAATTATGATGGATTACTAATAAATTTAAAAAATAGCAAAACTATATATTAGTAATGATATTTATAATGTATGTGAAGTGTATATATGAAGAGCTCGTCACAAATTTCATAATTCTAAATATAATTTTTCGATTGTGACAGAAATTTTATTACAAAATTAGTTTTGTGATATACTTTATTTTTCATCAAAACTAATTAGTGGCAAAATATATATTTTATTATATATTATTGCTCATATTTAGAATTGTAACTCATATATATATATATATATATATTATAGCTCTTGTTTTTTTTAAGTTCGTTAGTAAAATATCAAAAATCAATCACATTGTCTTCGAATTGTTATGAAACATTCTTCATCACAAATTTTTCGTTAGTAAAGGAGTGTTTTCTTGTAGTGCTTGTAATCACAAAAAATCGTAGTTATAATTTTTTCTTATAATTTTTTGTAATAGATACTTAGTATGTGTGTGTGTGTGTGTGTGTTTTTTTTTTTTTTTTTAAGTACTAGAACTGAACTTTCAAAATTTTCATGCTTGTATAATCTTTCGTTTTCAATCTTCTGGAATTGTGCAAACATATCATATGCACATGTTGTTGGTTCAATTCTGTAACCTAATCAAAATTTACAAGTAAACTGATAATTCATTTCTTCTACTTCTTTTCTTTTTCCTCCACCTTCTTTTCCTCTCGGTGGAGAGCGTATATAGTTTGATCTTGTTCTTAAAGAAGTCACTGTTTTTATCTATTTTCTTAAAGGAGCTCTCAAGAGTCACTTTAATCTATTTATCTCCATCATTAAAAGGAGTACATGCAATTTATCTTTTTCCCCAAAAAGAGCATAATATCTTTATTCTCGTTGTTTGGCTTTTCCTGTTTCTATCAAAAGCGAATAGTACGTTGTTTAGATTTATTTGAATGCGTGGGTAATAGAATTTTTTTTTTTGAATTCTACCATATATTAAACAAGTTATATTTTTAGTCATCAATATAAGTATTTTTCAAATTTTTTGTAAGATTTTGAATGTAAAAATCAACATCTTGGTAATAAATCTCTGTTCAATGAAGAATTAATTTCTTAAAACACATATTTTAACTTTTTTATGAATCAATACACACACGCACACACACTCTACTTCTCCTTATAAAAGTTTTGCATGGGGAGAAAGAATGGAACAACCAAAAAAATAGTTGCTCAAAAAATTCTTAAATCCTACTAATTTTATTTCACGTATTACTTTGATTAGTAAATAAAATTTAGAAAGAATTTATCTACTTTAGAATGAGTAACTGCAATTATATTAAAATTTAAACTATCAATGTAAGTTCCCAAAATGTGTTCTGATAAACACATTAATTAATGTAAACCTCTAACCATATTAATAAAGGTCTAATGTCTATGTAGAAAAATATAGAATATTCAGTGATACCATAAAGATGAGCTATAAACCTCAAATTTGATCATCAAGAAAAGTTCAAGCAGGGCATGAATAATATAGTTTTCAATGTAAATTATATCATCCACCAGCTGTTACTTTATTTGGCGCATTAGTTTTTTCTTATTCTATAACTTCTTTTAATTTGATTGTGGAAGAGAGCTAAAGATCCAAACCATATGTTATTAGAGCAGTGTATTCAACTATTTTGATTTTATGATTTCGTCTCTAGCCAGTAGGAGAAGGTTAGCCAGTTTATGACTTTACGCCTTAAAGTGTGTATATATATATATATATAGTATTTTTACTATGAAAGTGGAACATCTAAACCCATATATTGAAACACAATGACGAAACATCAATTCCTTTTCACTCAGGATCTCAGACTCAGAAATAAAAATCTCTACAAGTAAAAAGGAACTCATCATACTCAAAAAAAATCTCTCAATATGTCCACTCCTTCCCCAATCACCATCCACACTTAATTACTTCTCTTCTCTCCAATTCCCAGAAATCCAAAGTTATTTTTTCTTTATACATGGCTTAATTGTAGGCCATGTGTAATTAAGAAAGATGTAAATAATTAAACAATGACATCTAATTAACCAATATTGGACATAGATCTTATTTATCAAGCTATTATATTTTCCATTTCTTTGGTTGTCATATTTTTTACCATGTTAAATTGGTTTTCCTTTTGGTTTTCTTTGATCCTTTGAAGTTTTTAAAATTTATTGTATGTCTGGTTGTTCTCCAACTATTATTTTCATTCATTCCCAAGTTTGATCGCCAATTGGGTTATTATGCATGCCACCTGTTTATGTTAACCCTAAATCTATAACTAGTTTTCCTCATAGGACTCCTACAAATCTTTAACATTAATGTAACCAATTTAAGTGATCAACTATCAATATAGTTTTGGGACTAAACTACAATAGCTTTGTATTCCTTACATCGTCAAAATCAAGGTACTTCATTATATACATCTAATTATGAAATCTAACTCGCGTAACTTGATTAGTCAAATGATGAAATCCTAGATTATGCTACCACAATTTATATAAGCTTCCACACGTGACAATGCTACAACAATCTATAACCAAGGGTTAGTGCACGAGACTATGATGCTAAAATCAATCATACAATATTGAGTGAATGCAAACATACTTTAATATATTTATATATATGTATATTGTATCAGGTGTTTATTTGGAAAATATTTTGTACACTTGACTCTTATTTATGATGTGAAGTAGAAAATAAAGCATCAATTGAAATGAATAATATAAACTGTAAGTTGAAATACTTAACTGAAAAATCTCTCTTCATTATTTCTCCATCAATCATATTACTAAATGAAACATTTGGTACGATGATTCCATGTAAAACAAAATAAGAGAGTTCATGCATTGGCCAAAGTTTAAAGGAGAAGAGCTACTTGGGCTGCTTATATCCAGACTTGTTTGGAAGCATTAACAATTAGAACAACATTCAGACATCGCATTTCAGTTAATTCAAAACAAATCTTTTAACATGCACCTGGACCTCTTCTATCTTCAACCATTTTCAAGCACTGAATTCCAAAATCCTTAATATAATGCAGCCAACATCTGATTTGACTGTCAACACAGTATATAGGTTCTTCATTTAGCTTCTCCCACAGGTACTGTGATAGAATGAAAAGAAAATGTAAGGAAAAAAGTATCTGAACATGCAAAATTATATGTAGTAGACAAATACTTAAAGATTCCAAGCAAAAACAAGAAAGCTTTGGCATATATTTACGGTAATAAATTGAGCATTCCCAGTAACCACAATCTCAGGATGGCAACTCCAGAGAAAACCATCCAGCAATGCTTCAACAGATTTCCAGCAAAAACATGTCCCCAAGTGTTTCCAGCTTCAGTTGCTTGATGACAAGAAGTGAAGGCATTTCAATATTGTTCAATTCTCCTGGGATGAATATTGCCTTCTCAACCAGCCCTAGAAACATGCTAAAATTTATGGTTGATTTTGTCTTGAAATTTGTGTTAAATTGACAAAGAATAGAAAAAAATGGAGCGAAACGAAGCAAGGGGCCAAAAAACACATGCAGTGAACAGTAGCTTCGCGGCAAACAGTACCTGTGCAGTGAACAGTAGCTTTGCGTCAGGTGCAAGTTTTTTGTAATTTTGGATTCTAAATTTCTTTACTATTATTTTATAATTGTGATTCTAAATCATTCCAAGTTACAACAAATTGGTATTGAGAGCTGAGATTGATCAGATACCAATTATGAAGTATGAGGTAGAGAAGCTTGATGGGAAGAATAATTTTAAGCTGTGGAAGATGAAGGTCTACACCTTCATATGTTAACAAGGTTTACAGAGAGTGTTAAAAGGAGGAGATTCTTTGTTGGAAATGCTAACAGACAAAGAGAAGGATGAGTTTATAGTAAAGGTTTATGGTACTCTAGTATTATCATTGGCAGATGGCATACTAAGAGAGGTTGCCAGGAAAAATACGCTAGCGGGATAATGATTAAAGCTGGAGAGTCTATATATGATGAAGTCCTTGACAAATCGGTTATATCTGAAATGATGATTAGACAAGTTGAGGATGAAAGAAGGTACATCTATTACTCAACATGTTGATTATTTCAATAAAGTAATTTTGGATCTCGCTAGTATAGATGTTAAAATTGAAGATGAAGATCAAGCATTGATTTTCTTGTGTTCACTACCCAAATCTTTTGAGCACTTGGTCACTACGTTGCTGTATGGATGAGATACGATTTCAATGGAGAATGTGAAGGCTTCATTGAATTCCAATGAGTTAAGAAAACATGTGCTGGGCAACAAGGATGGTGAAAATGGAGAAAGATTGATGGCGAAGGGGAGACTGAGTGAAAAAGGAAAGAGAAGAGACCAATCGAAGTCCCGAACCAAGCATAGAAATGGCGATAAGTGTTTTAGGTGTGGTGAAAAGGGGCACTGGAAATGGAATTATTTGGAATGAGGAAAGGCGAAAGATGCAAGTGAAACTTTTGATGAGAAATGGGATGATGTCACAAGAATTGTTGAAGATGAGTCTGATGGTGGGTTTGTTCTCAATATTACCAAAAGCTTACTAAGCTCTGAGTGGATTTTGGATAGTGACTGCTTTTACCACATGTGCCCAAGTGAAGATTGGTTCACCACTTATCAAAAATATGATGGTGGTAAATGCTTATAGGAAATGATGTTTCATGCAGAGTTGTAGGAATTGGCTCAATAAATATCAGAATGTACGATGGCATAGTAAGGATTCTAATAGATATGCATCATGTTCCAAATCTAAAGAAAAATTTGATTTTGCTGGGTACATTAGATAAGAATGGTTGTGAGTACAAAGCTTGAGATGGAGTTTTGTGGGTTTCCAAAGGTGCCCTGCTTGTCATGAAGTGAGACAAAAGGAATAACCTTTACATCTTACAAGGCATCACAGTTTTTGGTAGTGCAGTAATTTCTTCATTGGTTAATGATATTACGAGACTGTGGCATATGCAGTTTGAGCATATGAGTGAAAGGGGGATGTCAGAACTGAGTAAACGTGGCTTGCTTGGTGGAGAGAAGATTGGATAGCTGGATTTTTGCGAGTAGTATGTGTTTGGTTAGCAACACATGGTGAAATTCGGCAATGCGATTCATAGGACCAAGGGCACTTTAGATTACATTCACTCAGATCTTTAGAGGCCTTTCTCAGGTTCCTTCAAAAGGGGGTGCTAGGTATATGCTAACATTCATAGATGACTTCTCATTGAGAGTATGGGTGTACATGCTGAAGCATAAAGATAAAGTGTTTGTCAACTTCAAGCAATGAAAAACTTTAATTGAGAAGTAGATAGGAAAGAAAATCAAGCGCTTGAGGATTAACAATGGATTGGAGTTCTGCAACAAGAAATTTTAGAAGTTCTGCGATAAGAAAGAAATTATGAGGCATCGCACTGTTGTACACACACCACAGCAGAATAGAGTTGCAGAATGAATGAACAGGACTATCTTGGAGAGAGCTAGATGCATGCTCATTAATGCTGAATTGTCCAAGGATTTTTGGATGGAAGCAATTAATATTGCTTGTTACTTGGTGAATAGGTCACCATCAACTACTTTGGATTACAAGATACCAATGAAAGTTTGGTCTGGGTCTCCTGCTAATTACTCAAATCTAAGAGTGTTTGGGTGCCCTGCCTATACTTATGTTCGTGATGGAAAGCTTGAGCCAAGGGCTAAGAAGTGCATATTCCTAGGCTATGCAGATGTAGTAAAAGGTTATCATTTATAGTGTAATGATGATAAAGGCTCCAGGCTAATTATCAGTAGGGATGTGACTTTGATGAGTCTGTGATGATCAAAAAGGTAGAGCAGCCCAAAAGCAGTCAACAGGGTGTTAAGAAGAATGTGGAGTTTGAACTTGACACTCTATAAGTTTCAAAGGGGAAACAAAAGGTGGTTGATAAAGCTGATGAGAGTGCAGTATCACCTAACCAACAATAGGAAAATAATTCACTAAAAAACTATAATTTAGCTTGCAATAGAGAGATGAGGTAGATCAAACTACCACAGCGGTTTACATATTCAGAACTGGAAGCTTATGCATGGAGTTCAACTGAGGAGTTTGTAGGAGATTATCTAGTTTTATATAAAGAGGTAATTTTTAGGCCAGATTCTGATAAATGGGTTGCAGCTATGAGTGAAGAGATGGAGTCTCTGCACCACATGGGAGTTGGTTGATGTACCTAAAGGACAGAAGATTGTAGGTTGCAAATGGATCTACAGGGAGAAGAAAGGGATTCTCGGGGTTAAGGATGCTAGATACAAGTCGTGTTTGGTTGTTAAGGGTTTTACTTAGAGAGAGGGAGTTGACTTCCATGAGGTGTTCTCCCTAATTGTAAAGCATACTTCCATTCGTATTTTACTTGCCATGGTTGCTTTGTTTGATATGGAGCTTGAGCAGATGGATATGACAATAATGTTTTTGCACGGTGAGTTGAAGGAACAAATTTACATGAGTCAACCAAAAGTATATAGCTTGAAGCAGTCTCCCAAATAGCAGTATAAAAGGTTTGATGCATTTATTACCAAGATAGGATACATTAGAAGCAATTTTGATTGTTGTGTATATTATAAAAAATGTTGTGATAGCCTCTCAGTATATTTGCTGTTGTATGTTAATGATATGTTGATAGCCTCTAGAAACATATATGATATCAATATTTTAAAAGCTCAATTAAGTGAAAAATTTGAGATGAAGAATTTGGGTAGCGTAAAGAAGATATTGGGCATGGAGATTATCTGGGACAAACACACTGGATCATTGTACTTGTCTCAACAAAATTATATTGAGAAAGTACTGGAGCATTTTGGGTTGAATAAGTCCAAGTCAGTGAGTACACAGCTTGCAGCTCATTTTAGGCTCTCATTAGATGATTCACCGAGTATTGAGGATGAGGTAGAGCACATGTCTAATATGCCGTATGCTAGTGCAGTGGGTAGCTTGATATATGCCATGGTGTGCACTAGGCTAGACATTTCATATGTAGTTAGTGTTGTGAGCAAGTACATGCACAAGCTAGGGAAGACTCATTAGCAAGTTGTGAAATAGATCCTGAGGTATCTGAGAGGTTCTGCAGATAAATGTTTGAGGTATAGTCAATTGAATTCTAGTGCTAGAATTATTGGCTATGTGGATGCAGAATATGCAGGAGATTTAGATAGCAGAAGGTCCATGACAGGGTATGTGTTTTGTGTTTCGAGTTGTATGGTCAACTGAAAGGCGACTTTACAGTCATCAGTTACATTGTCTACAACAGAAGCTGAGTATATGGCTTTGGCTGAAGGCATTGAGGAAGACATTTGGCTAAAGGGTCTGATTGAGGATATGGGTATGGATTCTGAGATCACTTCAATTTTTTGTGAAAATCAGAGTGCTATGCATTTGTCAAAGAATTAAGCCTTTCATGAGAGAATAAAGCACATTGATGTGAGGTATTACTTTATTCGGGATATGGTGTCTCAAGATGTCATTTTAGTAGACAAGGTTGGGACCAAGGATAATCCAATAGACATGTTGATTAAGGCTATTCCAGAAATCAAATTTGAGCATTTCTTGGATTTGGTTAACGCTTGCAAACTAGATGATAGGCCTTTTTGGGAGCAGAGACAAAGAAGAAGGATGGTGAATTTTAAGTCAAGGTGGAGAATTATTGATTTTGTTTTGAAATTTGGGCTAAATTGACAAAGAATGGAAGAAAAATGGAACGAAACACAGCAAGGGGCCGAAAAACGCATACGATAAACAATAGCTTCATAGTGAACAGTAATAGCGCATAGTGAACAGTAACTTTGCATCGTGGCACAAGTTTTTTGCACCCTAGCGCAAAGTTTTTGCCCAATTTTTGCAACAGCGCACGAAGGATAGAAAGATTGCACTGGGGGTGCAAGGTTTGTGCGCCCCGGTGCACAAGACATTAATTTTTGCGTTGGGGCACAAATTATGCGAGTCCTAATGCACAACATAAGTTGATTTTGACCAGAACTCTACTTCGCAAACATAAACACATGTTTTCTTTTGGAATTTAACAAGAGATACATACACGAGGGTTTCTAATTACTTTTGAGATGGTTTTTCAAGACGGAGTGTAGAACGAGGGTGTTGGGTGTTCTCGTGAGATTTGTGGGATTCAAGTTTGTACTTGTATTTTAATTTGAGATCAATAAAATTATTTTCTTTGTTGGGTGAATTAGACACATCGTCGAACCATGTTAAATCTTGTTGTTAAATGCATTAAATTTCTCTACTACTATTTTATTGTTGTGATTCTAAATCGTTCCAAGTTACGACATTGACCATGACAATACTATTCTGATTAATCAATTTTGAAAGATAAACCCTCAAATTAAAATATCAAAGATTATGAGTGGAAAGAGAGAAGTTAGTATCTAATACGAGATAAGATTCCTGTAGACTTCGTGCATCTATCAAAAATTGCTAGGCAGCCTATCTGCAGCACCATATTCAAAGGACACAAGACTGGGGATCTCAATCTCGAGAACCAACAGACTGCTTTTAAGGCACAAACACTACATCTCGAGAGAACAATGTGAGATTTTGACCTTCGTCAACCCAAAACAATCAGTTAATTCTAACTTGTTAAGCAGCGGCAATTTTGAAATCAGGTCCTCAAACAAAGCAATCTGTGATTTGGGCAAACTCTATGGTCAGTTCCCTCAACTATTCGAGTGTAGGAATAAAAATATTTGGCATCTCATTCAATCCTCTACAATGAAATGATTGAAGATGTATTGCTTCAATGCTAGTCCTCTCAAGTGTCTCAATATCATAAACTCTAAGACTACTAAGTTTCGGTAGAAAAGGTATTAGAAGTTACTTTAATCCCACACAACCACTAAGAGCAAAATCTTCTAATGCTGGACAACCAAACATGGTATCATGGACAACCTCATCATCCAAATACACATCCACCAAAGACACCTCCCTCAAACAACAAAGTTGTGTTCTTGTCGCAGCAAACAAAGGCTTCTCCAGTTTACACCCTTTTAATCTTTGGATTTCCAATCACTTGGCTGCAAATATTTTGGGAGGAAAATGATACCATTACATTTTGCTATGCATTTCCGAATCTAATTCTCTAATGTCACCATACATTTTGAGATCTAATTCTCTAACACAATTTTCTGTGATGAATCCAGTCCAATCATCTATATGGGATAGAATCTTGGAATTGATTCGGAACATGCAAAGCCTGAACTTTTCTATCATTGCCTTCCCTAATCGAATATCTAGCAATGTCTGATCCAGGGCATTTATGAAATCCTTGGTTTCTTCATGAAGCTTCAGCGTCCTTTCATGACTTAGCAACAAGTCGCCGTCAGGGAACTCCTACTCCCCCAGCTCAAAACTAATGTTGTAAGCTGGGAATTCTGCCCACAAGGCTTTCCATTTCTTCGATAAGACACTCATATGAACTGCATCTTCCCAAGGTAGCAGCAACATTATCTTCTGTAAAATATATTCTGGTAATTGATCCTTGCCAGCCATCGCCCCTGTTCCACAATTCTGCTCGAGGAATAACTGACCAAATACAAAAGCCCATGTATTTAATAGATGTTCAAGATATGATAGAAGTAAAAAGGAATTTTACCACTTTTTCTGGGCATATAATTTATTGGTGTCATAACCAATAATTCATTGAAAACCTAGCAATCTATAGATTCAGGGATAAAGAAAATTGATGCAAAAGATTCAGGGATAACCCAAACAAAATTTATAATTGAAGATCTAACAACTATACAAGAAAAAAGGATCAGGACTTAGGGATAACCGAACTATACCATTTTTCAAGAGATTCATAGAAAGAAAATCAAACAACTCAATAAAAAATCTGCATTCAAGAAATGGAACTGGATATAAGGCAGTTTGGTTTCATTTCCATCTTTTATGTTTACATTTTCTATTATTTAAAACTGAAAATATATTACTTTTTATACATTTTCATCGAATATTATTTTCATTTTTATTTTTATAATATATTCCTCAATCATCCATATATCTTCTCTATATATTTTATTATTTCTATCTTCCTCTACCTACAACATACTAAATCCAATATAATTATTATTTTTTAACAATTTATCCAAATACTTCACTAACTAACTTTTTAATTTTGAAAATAACGAAAATGAAACTGAAAATGAAAATAAAACCAAATGGGCCACTTGTACGTAACTTACTTTTCCCTAGGCAAAAATAACGAGCTTTCGGGTTGAAATGAAATTTGTGATATTCTGAATGAAGATCCTTTCCGACAGATATCTTTGGGATTTTGAATCTGTTACAAGGCAGGCTCTTCCTGGGCCAACTACCCGATTCAGAAGACGAACTGTAATTTGACGAGTGATTGTTGACAGAAAAACCAAAGTAATATTGAGACTAAGAGAAACAGAAATGGAGGAGGAGAAATTTCATTAATTTGCAAAACACAATCTGCCTTTCTTTATGTGTTTTAGGCGGGTATATATTCAATGTACTCAATTTTTAACAACTAACTCAGGTCTTAGCAGCACCCTTAACAAACCCCAACTAAATTCTAAAACTGAGATTCAAAAGAAATATATTTAGTACATTATTTCAGAAAAGACAGCACCACATTATAATATAATGAAGACCTTGTTTTCTTTATTTAGTATGAGATGCGATCTATTTATTATTATATATTCAACACTAGGCGCACAAGTATATAGCTAACAATTCAAGTTTAAGGCCCTCCGTCTTGTCACAAATTGAACATTCCATGACGAACTCTCTTATAATTCCTTCACCTTAAATTGCATTGAAACAAGTTTACTAAGAATAGTACTTGTTTCAGACTTTTTATTGGCATTGACTCTGTTTGGAATTTGTTTCAAGAAATGTCTGGCATTTTATTCCTCAAGGTTACTGCCTCTTATGGATCATAGAATTGCATACTACATGGTCATTAAATTCATGAAGTTTGATCGCTCTCACTTCTCGTATGTAGTTCTCTGATCATCAGTGTAAGTCATTCTACATAACTGCCAAACCTCAACAGATAGTCAAGATCTGTAGAACCAAGTATGATTATAACATGCATGCCCTTTCCAATGTTGGAAGTTTGTGTCATTGAGCATAGGAATGTTGTTACCTTAGCGGACATAGAAGACATTATAAAAGAAAAAATAATGCTCATAATTAATCAATAATATAAAACATGTACATATTAGTGTAAGCAAAATATCAAACATATACATATGTAGGTAGGCTCATTGAATGATACCTAGCACTAGAGATGGCAATAGGGCAGCCAGGGGTGGGTTTTCCAAAACCCATGGACCTGCCTTGCAAAGATTTTTAAGGCTTAAAACCCACTTCGCCTTGATTTCAAATCTTGGCGGGTTGGACTTGTTTCACCTATTAGATCTACTTTGTATGTATAGAAAAATTAAAAAGTATCTTTTAAAAAAGATAGCATCATCAAAACTTTTCTAAATATGAGAAAATAGTATTATTAACAAAAAATTGATTATTTAAAAAATTATATATGCATATTTTAATTTTTGAAAAGATATAAATTGTAAACATTATTATTTATACACACATGTTCAATGCATAAAACTATCTGTTAGAGTAAATTGCAAAAATAGGACCGTAAATAAAGCTATTTTGCAAAAGAGGGCCAAAATTAAAATTGTAGCAAAAGTAGGATCATAACTATAAAAATATCAAAAAAAACAAAGAAAGACAAGGCTAGCCAAAAAGCATAGTTAGCTTATTGGAAAGCACAACAAGTGTTGGAATATGCTTGCGTGGCACTTGGTTGGCATCACTTCATGCCTTGTCATATGCCATGTGTATTTTGATAAAAAAATATGTAGAAATAGAACAATAAGTAAGGTCATTTTGCAAAAGACGATCGGAATTAAAGAGCAGCAAAAAAGATAACACATAAAACTAAAATAAGAAGTAATATCATCAATTTTCACCTGATGCAAGTTCGTTAGTTTATCTAATTTTGCATCATTAGTCATTTTTGGATAAATCGATTGAATTCTACAACATTCCATCTTCGTAAGTTTTCATTTGATTTTGTATCAATAGTCATTTTTGATGAATTGAGAAAATTTCATAGCATTCTAATATCATCAATTTTTGTCCGACTTTTTGCTACTAAGTATTTCTATGTTATGTGGTTGTCTTTTTTGCTACTCTTTAATGTTATGCTTTTTAAGAGTGGTTATCTTTTTTGCTGCTACTTAACTATGGTCCTCTTTCACGAAATGGC
Source organism: Jacaranda copaia (assembly GCA_014898725.1). Taxonomy (NCBI): domain Eukaryota; kingdom Viridiplantae; phylum Streptophyta; class Magnoliopsida; order Lamiales; family Bignoniaceae; genus Jacaranda; species Jacaranda copaia. The sequence continues at coordinate 484,631 of JACGDI010004001.1, read as the reverse complement.
CTTACTTATGGCCCTATTTTGTAATTTTTTCTTTGTCAAAGTATGCGTGGCATATGACGAGGCACAAACTAGTGCTAGCCAAGCACCACGCAAGCATATTCTGCTGCTGACTATGTTTTTTAGCGAGCTTTGTCATCTTTTTTTATAGTTATAGTTTTAATTTTTCCACAGGCTTTATTTTGGTCCTCTTTTGCAAAATGGCTTTATTTGCAGTCCTATTTTTGCAATTTACCCCAATCTATTATGACTATATTATTACTTTTATATAGAATACATTTTTAATATGCACAATTTTGGTAGATATATGAATACACATTATATTAATATATCTATAATAAATTAAAATATACATATGAAATACTAGAACATGGCAGGTTTAAGGTGGGTTTGGGTTTAAAATTAAACCCTAAGACCCACCCTAAGTGGGGCGAGTTTGGGGTGGGTCTGGATAGAACTTGGGCCTATTGCCACCCTTACCTAGCACAACGTTTTCACATAGTCTTAAGGTAGAAAAAACAATATGTAAGTGATACTCTTAAGTCTTAGAGTAGTTCATGAATATTGATAGTTAAAAAGGCCTAACAATACAAGTACCTTTCTTTGGACCAACATAAAAAGAGCATGATTATCAATAATATATCATATATCTACAATTATCTATTATCTAGCCATTATAATCTTCCTTTAAACTGATTATTTCACATAGAGAAACATGGTTACTTGTTACCAAATGATAAATTTTACCTAAAGAGGTTGCTTGGTAACATATCAATTCAATTAAATTAATTTCAAACAAATAAGCAAAGAATTGCACATTACCTATGGCACCTCAATGCTGTAATTCTGGCCACTAGCATCGCAAAAATAATCACAAATAGTGCCATTTTGCAGAAAAAGATCATAACTAATTGGCCATGGCAAAACTAGGACCATAATTGTAAAAAACAAAGGACAAGGCTTGCCAAAAAGTACAGTCAATTCACTAAAAAGCATACTCAGCATTAGAATATGATTGTATGGTACTTAGTTAGCATAACTCTGTGCCTCGACATATGCCACATATACTTTGACAAGGAAAAAATTGCAAAATAGGACCATAAGTAAGGTAATTTTGCAAAAGAGGGTCGTGAGTTAAGGAATAGCAAAAAAGACAATCAATATTAAGAAGCAGAATATTAAAGAGCAACATAAAAGATAACTAGATAACACTAGAATATTGGCCAACAAAAAGTTGAGCAAAAATTAATGACATCCAAAATGACTATTGACACAAAATCGAAGAAAAATTACAAGGTTGGAATGCTACAAAGTTCGATTGATTAATCTAAAATGATTAATAATGCAAAGTTGGATAAATTAGCGAGTTTGCATCAAGTGAAAATTGACAATATTGTTCACCATTTCAGTATTGTGTATTATCTTTTTTGTCGCTCTTTAAGTTTAGTTAACTTTTTTGTTGCTCTTTAATTCTAATACTCTTTTGAAAAATAGCAGCCATACTTATTGTCTTTCTTTTGCAATTTTTCTTTATCAAAATATATGTGGCACATTACAAGGCATGAAGTTGTGCTAGCCAAGCGTTACACGAGTATATTTTGGTGCTAATTGTGCTTTTTTGAGAGCTAACTGTAGTTCTTGTGAGCCTTGTCCTTTTTTTATTTTATTTTATTTTATAGTTATGGCCCTAGTTTTGCCATGGCCTTAATTATGATTCTTTTTTGCCAAATGACTTTATTTGTAGTCCTACTTTTGCAATTTGCTTATAATATATCACATATCTACAATTATCCATTATCTAGCCATTATAATCTTCCTTTAAATTGATTATTTCGCATAGAGAAACATGGTTACTTGTTCCAAAATGATAAATTTTACTGAAAAAGGTTACTTGGTAACATATCAATTCAATTAAATTAATTTCAAACAAATAAGCAAAGAATTGCACATTCCCTATGACACCGCCAATGTCATAATTCTAGCCACTAGCATCATAGTGCTGGAATTTTGTTGCTATGGTGCTAGGCCAAGTTTTTTTTTTATAAGAATTTTGGACACTACGATACTAGTGTTCTGCAATTTTCAAATGCAAAAGCCCTCCTAGCACCAAATAAAGCTATTTTCAACCCCCAATTTAAACCTTGTGGCCTGTAGCCCTAAAAAAATGTTACACAAGGCTTAAAAAATTCATGAAACATGTTATAAATCATTGAAAAACCCTAACGTTTGCAAATATTTATAACCTAATATTTGTAATTTGTAGGTCAAAATTTCCATCCTAGAAGTGTTCTTCCATAGATCAAAACAAACTACATCTAATCTCTGTGTTTTAGGCTAGCAAATATCCTATACACTACTAACTTAAAAATATCCTTAACAAATCAAAATTTTTTTAAACCAAAATATAATAGAAATATATTAATTTATTAGCTATGACTTTAGCTATCTCTATTAAGATCTCTTAGTTTATAACAAACTAGTTTTGTTGGAGTATGGGGTAATATTAATTCCATGGTTGTATGTGCAATAGGGAAAATAATTTAATGTATAGTTGTTGATAATTGGAAGACTATTAGGTAAACTTGTATTTTCTGGGCGGACCAAGAGAGGGAAAGGCCAAGGTGAAGGTAAGTGTAGTACTAGGATTCAATAATTAAAATTTCAAAAAGTAAAATTAACTAGGTTACACAAGATAACGAGGGTCTGAACATGCTATTTATTCAAATTTGGAAATAAGATTACCTTGAATTGCTCAAAATCCAAGGAAATGTTGAAGACAACTCTAATAGGCAGAAACTGTCTCACAGTGGTAGCTTGATTTGGATGCAACTTTTGCCCGATCCAAACTCCTCCAAAAAGTCCAAAAATTTTATACCACATTCTCAACTTCTTTAATGAAGTTAAAACATTGAGCTCAAAAATCCATAGGAAAGTGCCATAAAAATTTCACCAAGCAGACTGCCCTGTCAGTGGATCTCCAAAAGCAAGTAATCTAATTGTCTTTCCTCTAATGTTATGATCCACAAACCAATGCTAGATCCTAATATATTTAATATCAGCTGAAAAATAGAAAGGATGTTTGAAAATATGAAGGCTTGATTTGAGGTAAGAAAAGAAGAGAAGAAGTGAAGCTTCAACACATAAAGTAACATTTGAGAGTTGCAGGGAAAATGTGAAAGAATCTAATTCTTCGCAATGTGCAACACGTGTTCGCTCCTCTCTCCCTCTATATCTATATATAGAGCAAGAATGGTGTGATGCCAAGTTCACATCACACCTTTCTCAAGGGTGACCATCAACTAAGCCTTGCAAGTTGGCAAGTTGCAATTCAAATTTGAATTTGAATTTTGTGTGCATTTTAATTACATTTGAAATCTCATTTCAAATTCATTAAAATGCCACACCAAATGCACCTTTTATTTGAATTTTTCCTCCAAAATTTATTCTCCTCATTAATTAAATTAAACACTTTAATTTAATTAATTAATTATTGACTTAACTCTTAAGTCAATTAGCTTAACTCTTTAAGCTAACTTGACCAATTGATGATCATGTGGCACCAAATAATTAACACCATGATTATTGGTCTAATTTAACTCTTTAAATTAGTTGATCAATCTAACAATTGAATTGATCGAGCCAAAAATGGCCTTTACTTTTGCCAACCTCAAAATCAATCTACTAGGAGTGATTTTTCTAGCTTTTAGAAAATTTCCTTTCATAAAGTAGGAAATGCAATTGACTTTTGTGTGTGACCCATTAGGATCTACCATTCGTTAGACATGGGCTCACAACTCTTCGTGACTTTGGAATATTAAATATTCATTTTTAGTTTAAACTTTTTTAAACTAATCAACTAAATTCAATTAATCTCCATTAACTGAAGACTACCAAATCTCCATAGTTAATGTCCAACCTCAAGCCCATATAGCCCAATTAGTTGGCCAAAATGAATGCTTTTGGAGAACTATTCTAGCTTTACGCATACCATGCAAATACAATTCTTTCATCTTCTATCTCCTGAAAGAGACCTAGAGCAAGATATTTGCCGATTCCCTATTAGCCTCAATACTATATTTTTATTCCCAATGTTCAATTTCAATTTATCACCTTATCTTTGAAAAAATTCTTTTCTAAATTGTCATTCTGCCCAGTGTAAAGACTCTTTGAAATCGATCATTATAAAATACATAGGAGATGTACTTGCTTTTCACTATGATGAGGAGTTGAATCCTATCTTAGATCTCACAAACCGCCATGTCTAAGTAGCTCATGCCCAATATCTACTTGAAAGACCTGCTAGGTGGTCAAGAAAAAGTCAAAGCATAAGGACCTAAATGTAAGGTTATCATGGATTATTAGGTCAAATGAATAATTATATGTGCTAATGTTAGTTGGAGAACTTGCCACTACTGACTTGCCACTTCGGCTATACCTAAATGTAAGGTTACCATGGATCATTAGGTCAAATGACTAATTATATGTACTAATGTTAGTTGGAGAACTTGCCACTACTAACTTGCCACTTCGGCTATCTAGTGGATTCTCCGCATGGGTTAATAGTATCTTATTCTCTATCAAGCACCTACTAACATGTATCCATATCTCATATGGAATAGCTCATGGAATGAAGCTATTTAGATTCATACATCTTTAGTATAAGTTTATCTAGATCTTAGGTACACTATCTCGTAAGATCTTATGACTTAGAAGATTTAAGATCATGAACGTGTAAGATTTATTCCATGATACACCCCCTAACATGTGACCAAGTCCTATAGTCTTATATGATCTAAGGGCTTTAACCAAATGCTAGTAAAGTAATAATGAACATAGGATGAAGATGGCTATATAAAGAATATCATTCAATTAAGATTGCATCACAAGTGAAATAGTTTACATAACAATCTAATTGGCTTACGGGGCGTTATTCCAACAATCTTCCATTTACCTTAAAGCTAATTCCCCCTAGTCTTAAGGCCTGTCTTCTCAAGATGTCTTTCAAGGACTATTTGCGTTTAGGGGTTTGGACAGTGGTTTTGCTATATTCTCTTCCAAGGTAACTTTATCCACTTAGTTGTTGCCTCTATAAATTAATGCCATTTATCAAATGATAATGTATTTATTGTGTTTGGACCATTGATGATATTTTGGCTCAAGTCCTAAATTATTTTTCAAAGACAACCGTATGCTCATGCACGCTAAGCACTACATCTAACTATTGGATGAAGTTTTATCCAAACATTTGCCTATGCGGTTTCCAAAACTACAAATTATTTCACCTCAGTGGTAGTCTTGGCCGCGGTGCTTTATTTGAACTCTTTCCAACTCACCATGCTATTATTAAGGCAAAATATTAATCCAAAGGTGGATATTAGGTCATCTACATTAGATTGGAAACTAGGATCCGAAAACCCCAAAAGTTTCAATTCTCTATTCCTGTATACAAAAATAAATCCTTAGTTCTTCTCATGTACTTAAGGATCATTTTACTGGCCATCCAGTGACGTTCACTGGGATTAGATTAGAAACAACTCTTAACATTTAAAGCGTGTGCCAAATCTAATTTTGTGCATTGAATGACATACAATATGCTCCTGATAATGGATGCATAAGGTATTTGGGATATTTTTTGTCTCTCATTTTTAGTTTTAGGAGCCATAAACTTAGAAAGACAAAGATTGTGTCCCATTAGGAAGAATCTCCTCTTGAATTCTTCTATACTAAACCATGTTAGTGTCTTGTCAATGTATAGTGTTTGGGAAAAGCTCCAACAACTTCCTTGATCTATATATATAGATACATATTCCCAATACATCGGATGTTTCTCCCAAATCCTTTATGGAGAATTGTGTAGATAACCATACTTTAGTACACTCTATCAGTTCTATCTCACTCTCAATGAGAAGAATGTCATCAACTTAAAGCATAATAAACTGTATACTATTCCCACTAATCTTCTTGTACACATAAGGTTCATACACTATTTTTGACAAAGCCAAACATTTTGACTATCTTATCAAAAACATATGTTCCAAGTTCGGGATGCCTATTTAAGTCCATGAATGGATCTTTAGAATTTGCAAACCTTTTGCGCACTCCCCTTAGATGTAAAACCTTGTGGTTGCACTATATAAATTTCTTTTTCAATGTTATCATTGAGAAAAGTGGTTTTCACATCCATTTGCCATATCTTACAGTCATAATATGCGGCTATGGAAAGTAAAATCCAAATAAACTTAGTCATGGCAATTGGTGCAAAGGTTTTCTTAAAATCAAAACTGGGTCTTAGAGTGTAACCTCTTGCCATTATTCATCTCTTGAAGGTTATTACCTTTTTATCAAATCCTTATAGTTCTACTTGTTACCAATGGAAACTAATGCCTTAAGTGGATCTCCTAAAGTCCATACTTTATTGGAGTTTATGGAGTCCATTTCAGATTTCATGGCATCAAGCTAATATCCCGAGTGTATTTCCAACATAGGTTCCTCATAGGTCTTTGGATCACTATTTGATTGGCTCGTCTCATGAAGAAATCCAAACCATTTGGGTTGCTCCTTGATTCGGTCCGACCTTCTCAGAGATTGTGCATGAGACTCTTTTGATATTTACTTGTTTCCATTGCTTGTCGGATTTTGATGATCATTTTGAACTTCACCAAGTTCAATAATAATGCCTTTTCTATCCAATAGAAATTCTTTTTCCAAAAGGGTGGCGTTTCTTAAAGCAAACACCCTTTATTCCAAGGGATCATAAAAGTAGTAACCCAAAGACTTTCTTGGGTATCCTACAGACTTGCACAAGATAGATCTACTATCTAATTTGTCTCCCGCTAATCATCTCACATAGACGATAGACCCTTAAATCTTTAGATAATGGTAAGAGGGTGCTTTGCCATACCACATCTCATGGGGCATCTTTGGCACCAACTTTGAAGGTAATGCACTTAGTAACTTCATCGCCGTCATTAAGGCATATCCCCAAAAAGGATATAGACACAATGGAGAAGTTCATCATGGAACTACCATGTTAAATAAGGTATGGTTTTTCCCTTCGGCTACTCCATAATGTTGGGGTGTGCTAGGTGGAGTCCATTAAAAGAGAATCCCATTCTTTTATAGATAATTCAAGAATCTAGTGCTGAAGTAGTTTCCCCTTCAATCATATCGAAGAGCTTCAATACTAAGTCCCTTTTGCTTTTCTATTTTATTCTTGTACTCTTTGAACTTTTCAAAGACTTTGGACTTGTACTTCATAAGATACACATGTTCGAATCGACTGTAATCATCAGTGAAAGTGATAAAGTAAGAATAGCTTCCTCTCGCACTAACACTAAGTAGGTCATAGACATCCATATAGATCAAATCTAAAGGACTTGTGGTGCACTCTGTTTGTCCCACAAAAGGAGCATTGGTTATTTTTTCCTTCAAACAAGATTCATAAGTAGTAAGTTTCTCAATGCCACTAACATTTAGTATTTTCAGAGCTTTTTACTTGTTCATCCTATTTTTAAAAATATGCCTACGTCTTGCATGCTATAAGATGGAATCTTCTTAGATATCTAATTTTCTTACTTTGTTGAAAGTGTATTAGTGATGGTTGAGAATCCAATATGTATAATCTTTTGATAGGTGTGCCATAAGCAACTAAAAAACTCACTCTTTAATGCCTTCAATCTCCCATTTTGTATAGAGAGATCAAATTTTCTGCTATCCAAAAAAGGGAGTTAAAATAATATTCTTAACAATATATGTTACATTATAACAAAGGTCCAATACGAGTATGGAATCCCCTAAGTCTAATTTATTATATGCCTTCGGCTTTGGCCACAATATTTGCTCCTTACCCAAAGCGGTGGATCATATCCTCATCACTAAGATTTATTTTTCTTTCTATTTTTTGTAACAACTTAGAAAGACAAAAAACCACAAGCGATATCATATTCATGAGGAAGAATTTATCCTTTAATGCACTTCAATAAAGTATGTACCCTTCTCAAGGGTTGCAAAGTATTCCTAGCAATACTGCCTCCAATGGCCTATCTTGCCAAAGTAGAAACAAGTAGTATCAACTATTTTCTTTATATTCTTCTTAACTCCTCCGGATACCTTTAATAGTTATTTTCCCTTTGAGGAATAACTTTCCTTCCTTTTACCTCCCTTTCTAGCACCCCTAGGGCCCATAAACTTGGAAGAGGAAACAAGTGCTAAAGGTTTGCCCTTGTCATGGTAGTCTTTTTTTAGATCAATAGTTTGATTAATAAAACTTGGTGAGGATGTGAGGATCAAATCCTCATGGAGATCATTGTTCAAAACTACGTCCAAGTTGAAAAGCTTTTCTAAGCTTAATCATCTTTAGACTGTAGTCAATAACATATGACTTCACATCCATCGTAGCTTGAAAAATCTCTTTTGACAACATGAACTTCTCATACCTTGTTTACTTTATAACTCTTGCAAATTTTAACAAAGGTACTATTTATGTGTCTTTGTGATTTTTGAAGATTGTAGATGCTAGCATAAGACTATTGGATATAATGATCCTAAACCCAATTCATAAACTTTTCACGTGTCTTTTGATCTATTATAATCCCCATGGGATTAGGAGCACCATGATATAGGACATATATCTATTTTTAGGACTCTAGAATGATTTTTAAGGTTAAGTCGATCATGAAAGTTCGGCCTTAATGGTATATTGGTTTCCAATAATGTTGAGTGGATTGTTTTAGCTATTCTTGAGATTTCACAAATCCTCAAGGTGAAAAAAAGAATACAAGCATGTGATTGAATATTAATATTGAAAACATCTTCATGTTCTTCCAAGTATATATTTTTTTCACTATTTTATCAAATTCTTCAACCTATAGAAGAATTTAGGAAATATCATTTCCTAACAAGAATTAGGATCTTGAGGACTTGCAAGTAGACCCATGTAACTAAGTGTCAACCACAAGCAATTAAAGGGTAAGCAACTTTTGCTAATTGCATATCATGCAACTCTTGATGTATTTTGTCTCCCCTTTCATCTAGTGTCATGTAGCCATGCATCATCTATATTACTAAGTGTTAATTTTTCCTTACCAATCAATCTTTGATTCAAGAAGGGCACCACAACATTCCCTATAATTGAGTGCTAATATGTGTGCGTTCTTAAGTCAAAGGTGCATCTTATGTTAAGTGTATGCTTATAGCTTTCCTCCTAAGTGTGACCCTTATAACTGAGTTCCATCACACAAAATTGGTAGTATCATCATAGCATAAACTATTGGTAGAAGGCAAAGATTAATTAAAACTCTTTCAATTTATATTCATTTTTACTTAATATTTGAAAGCATTTAGACATTTTAAGTTGAAGGTTTTTGCTTGTGAAGATCTCATCATTTTATCTTCTTATTTAGATTTTCTATATCTTAATCATACATCTCATACATCAATAGAATGTGAAAAGCATAAATAAGGAAATGCACTTAGCATGCTTCTACGGTGGGATGACCAAAACCCTTAACTAAGTGGTGCACTTGGAGCCATAGATACACCACCTTGTTGATTTTAAGTGGATTGATTAAGCGTAGCTATTACATGAGTGTATCCTCATACATTCATAGGTCTTCGAGCCTCCATTGATTTTTTGTTCCTTGCAACCTTTACAAGAGAATGAAATCCTCGCTTTTAGTGATTCTACTCTTATAACTTTTACATGATAGAAATAAGAGGCATGCAAGCCCCAATTTAATACAACCTTTTTCAACAACTTGAAAATAATAAAATCAATATTAAAGGCTCATGATCATCCCCATTTATTAATCATTCATTCAACACTTAAATGAACAATAAATAAATCAAGAATTGATATTCAATTCCAATAATTAAATGCTTATCACGTAAATAATTAATTGGTCAAGCAAAAATAACCATAAGCATAACTCTTGTGCATCTCATTTTTTCTCTAATTGAAAATTGACTTTAAAAAGATTTTAAAAGCAATCAAAAATGTCAAACATAATTTTGAGAACTTTGCACAAACTAGTGCACCTATCTAGTATGATTTGAATCAATTTTGATCACTTAAGAAATACAAAAATTGGCTCAAAACTCATCCCAACCAAAACTAGCCACTTCTGCCTATGTGTGCACATGGCTAGGTGGCAAGTGTGCTTGCTACCCTACCTGTGTGCTGCCATAGTGCGGTGGCACCTCTATTTTGGAGTTGGGGCCAAGTAAAGCCATTTTTGGCTCAACATTTGTGCACCAATAATTTTAGGACAATTTCTAAACATCAAATCACACATAATAGATGAAATTCTAGATTCAAAACACCTTTTAAAAATGGAATTTCAAGTGCTCAAACAAGTTTCAAAAATCAAGTTTAAGTAAGAATCACATTGTTCAAAAATCTCCAATTAAATCCAATCTAATTGGATCCAAAAATAACCAAAACTTCTTAAGGCCAAATCTAACATTCTATATCAACATACAACATCAACTAATGCTAGGTCAATAATCAATATTAGAAGCCATGAATTAAAATACAATAATCATATGAATTAACACTTGAAACGCATATTAGCATGCTTTTAATTCAACGATCAAGGAACCACACACAATATCATCCAAACACTCCAATCCATTGTGTGAATCAAGAATTTGGTGATTTTTATTAATTCATCACATGAACCAATCAATAAAAAATCTAAATCATACCATAAATTAGGCTCTGATACCACTTCAAGGTAAGTGTAGCACTATTATCCAATAATTAAAACTTCAAAAGCTAAAATTAACTAGGCTACACAAGATGACAAGGATCTAAACATGATATTTATTCATATTTGGAAAGAATATTACCTTGAATTGCCAAAACTCTAAGGCGATGTTGAAGAAGACTTCAACAGTCAGAAATTGTCGTATAGCGGCAGCTCAGTTTGGAGGCAACTTTTGCCTGATCCAAACTGCTCCAAAAATTCTAAAAAAAATTTAAAGCATGTTATGAACTTCATTGATGAATTACTGTAAAAAATTCAGCTCAAAAATATTCAGGAAAGTGCCAAAATAAATTCACCAAGCGGACTACCCTGTCAGTGGATTTTGAAAAGCAAACAATCCAATTGTCTTACCTCTACTGTTATGATCCACACACCAATGTTAGATCCTAATATACTTAATGTAAACTGGAAAATAGAAAGGATATTTTCAGAGATGAAGGCTTGATTTGAGGTAAGAGAAGAAGAGAAGAAGTGAAACTTCAACACATGAGGCAACAATTGAGAGTTGGGGGGAAAATGTGAAAGAATCTAATTCTTCACAATGTGCAACATGTGTCCGCCTCTCTCTCCCTCTATATCTATATATAGATTGAGGAGGGTGTGATGCCGAGGTGGAATCCTACTTTTCTCAAGGGTGATTGCCAACTAAGCCTTGCAAGTTGGCAAGTTGCAATTTAAATTTGAATTTGAATTTGAATTTTGTGTGTATTTTAATTACGTTTGGAATTTCATTTCAAATTAATTAAAATGTTATATCAAATAAACCTTTAATTTTAATTTTTAATCCAAAATTTATTCTCCTCATTAATTAAATTAAACACTTTAATTTAATTAATTAATTAATCATTGACTTAACTCTTTAAGCAAGTTATAGTTAACTTAACTCTTTAAACTAACTTAACCAATTGATGATCTTGTGGCATCATATAATTAACACCTTAATTATTAGCCTAAATTTACTCTTTACATTATTTGATCAATCTAACAATTAAATTGATCAAGCCAAAAATGACCTTAATTTTTGCTAACCTCAAAATCAGTCCACTATGAGTGATTTTTCTAGCTCTTAGAAAATTCTCCTTCATCAAGTAGGAAATGAAATTGGCTTTTGTGCGTGACCTATTAGGTTTTACCATTCATTGGACATGGGCTCACAACTCTTTGTGACTTTGAAATATCAAATATTCTTTTTAGTTTAAACTTTTTAAAATCAATCGACTTAACTCAATTAATATCTATTAATTGAAGAGTACCCATTCTCCATGGTCAATGCCCAACCTCAAGCCCATGGTGCCAAATTAGTTGGCTAAAATGAATACTTTTGGAGAATCATTCGATCTCTACGTGTATCATGCAAATATAGTCCTTTTGTCTCCTATCTCCCAAAAGAGGCCCACAGCAAGATATTTGTTGGCTTCTTAATAGCTTCAATACTATATTTTGATTCCCAATGTTTGATTCTGGATTATGACCTCACCTTTGAAAAATTCCTTTTACAAATTATCATACTGTTTTGTGTAAGGACTTCTTGGAATCGATCATTATAGAATACATAGAGATGCACTTATTTTTCATTTTGACAAGGAGATGAATTCCATCTTAGATATCATAAACCACTATCGCTAAGTAGCTCATGCTCAATCTCCAACTGAAAGACTTGTTAGGTGTTCATGGAAAAGTCAAAGCACGGTGACCTAAACACTATGTTATCATGGATCCTTAGGTCAAAGGACTAATTATGTGGACTAATGTAAGCTGAAGAACTTGCGACTATCAACTTGCCACTTTGGCTATCTAGTGGATTCTCTGGGCAAGTCTTTAGTGTCTTGATCTCTAACAAGCATCCATTAACATGCATCTATATCTCATATGGGATAGCTTATGGAGCGGAGCAACATCCAATCTTTGGATTTATACATCGTTAGTGCAAGTTTAACCGCATTTTAGATGCACTGTCTCGTAAAATCCTATGACTTGGAGGATTTAAGATCATGACCGTATAAAATTTATTCCATGATGCCCCACCCAGTGTGTCACCAAGTCCCATAATCTTATGTAATCTAAGAACTTCAACTAAATGTTAGTAAAGTAATAATGAGCATAAGATGCAGATGGCCATATGAAGAATATTATTTAATCAAAATTGTATTACAAGTGAAATTATTTACATTAGGGGTGTAAATGAGTCAAGTTTAATATTATATATAAAATATTAAAATAATAAAAAAAGTAAATTAATATAAATAGTTATTTAATTAATATATAGAAAGTATTTAAAAATAAAAATAAGTAAATTATTAATATATAATAATTATTTAATTAGTATATAAAAATATTTAAAAATAGAAAAAACCTCATGAGTTGGCTCATGAGCTTTTGAACAACTAAATCAAGGCTCGAGCTCAGCTCATTATAAAGCTTGAGCTTGAATTTTTCGAGCTTGATTTGAGCTACAATTGAGCCTCATGAGCCGGCTTGACTCATTTTACATCTAGTTTACATGCCAATTTAATTGGCTTGCGGGACACTATTCCAACACAAGGAAGCATTGGTAAAGGGGCAACTAGTTCTCCTCAATGACGCTTCTTAAAACCTCCAAAAATCCTTCATGATTTTTGTAGGTAATCTTTTCCTCTTTCTTTGGTTCATCATGGATAGGAGTTGTCATATAAGGATCTTCATCAACTCCTTCTTCCACAAAATTGATTCCTTTGCAATTTGGGTAATTAGCAACAAGTGTACAAAGGCTTTGCACTTGAAGATGGTTATTGAGTATTAAAGCCACTTGATTGTGCGCAAACAATAACATTTTCTTTATCTGCAGCAAGTTTTTTGCGCGCATCTTTTAAAACGAGTGTAGACTTTGAATTAGACGTACTCCCCCAGTTAAAAGTACGACCATGTGAAGAGAATTAAACAACAGCTCGACTTCATTTTTTCGTTATTGCTCCACCTTGAGAGTCAATTTGGATGTGTTATTGTAGGTCCAATTATAGAGTTGCAATTGGACTATATTGCAAATTTAAGCTAAACCACGTACAGTATTTCCTCTCATCGTGTGATTCTCAATTTCGGCAATGTTGTCTTCTACATATAAATTCTTTGCTCGAAATAATTGTATTTAAGAAATGCATCTTACTAGTAATTTTTGGGTAATAAATTATGCCTTCAAGTGGTATCAGAGCAGTTGTTGTCGGATGATTACATTTAGTTTGTTTTGAGCCATTATAGAAATTTTGACCTATGAACTGCAACTTATTTGAATTATAAATTTCTGCAAATTTTAGGCATTTCGAAACAATTTAAGACATGCTTCATGAATTTTATCATTGCTCAAGATGTTTTCAGGATTAAGGGCCATGAGGTTTTAATTAGGGGTGGAAAATCACTCCATTTGGTTCTTGGAGGGATCCGGCGGACAGAATTTTGGCGTTGCAATGTTGGGTGCGGATGTGTCGTTCTTTGCCTATTTATCTGAAATGGACTAAATAGAACTGATGTGTTGCCAACATAACCTCTTTTAGGTAATATTTATCATTTTGGAACAAGTAAGCAACCTTTATCAACGCAAAATAATTGACCTAAAGGAAAATTATTTTGGCCCGATAAGTCATGCATATCTGATATGTTTTGAATAATTATGCTCTCTTGTGTCTGCTTAAAGAATAACTGCATATTGTTGGGCCATTTTTGCTATCAATAAAATATTCATGAACTATGGTTAAGAGTATCACTTATTTTTGTCCAAAGACAGTATGAATGTTCTGTTAGCTAGGCATTTTCAAATGGGTTACCAGCATGTGTATATGTTTGACATTTTCCTCACAATCATATATGTACGTTTTGTGGTTGATTAATTGTCAACGTTATTTTTTTTTTATGGTGTCTTCTGTACCTACCAGAAAAGGGTACGTTATGATTGTATTTGGTTGCAAGGATCTTGACCGCATGTTGATATTTGCTGGCCCTACAAAACTAACCAGTAATAGCTAGCATTATTGAGTAGATTAACCACATCTGATGACGAAGAGTGATCAGCCTGTATTAGTCCGATGGTCATGTAACATTAGATTTTGAAACCCAAAAGGGGATGGTTTTCCTAAGCAAGAAGATGCCAATTATTTCATGAAACAAGTTGCTACCATTTGTGCTACCTACGAAAAAGTCAAAACAAGATCTGTTCTTTGTAAGCTCGTTTCACAGCAGTATAATTAATGGTAAATAAAATGTAAGTATAGAAAAATCCTATCTTCTAACAAGACTGAGGGCCTTCAAGCTTGACATTTTAAGAAGACATACTTGTACACTTAGCATGTTTGGATATATAAATATGATTGATAATGGGATTATACTATTGAAAATAAGATAATATTGTGTTTGGTGATTAGGAAATTGCAATAAATGGCTCGAGCTCGAGCTCGATGAACTAAAATTCATGAGCTTGAGCTTGAGTTCAAGCTCGAATATACTGCTCAAGTTTGAGCCCGAGCACGAACTCGATTTGCAAAGCTCATTCAAGAATCTGAAGTATAAGCAATCCAAGGTTTTTGCTATTTGCACTTTTCCAGAAGCTTTTAGTTAGAAGGCTATTGAAGAGAAGTATTCTAGTGATCAATGGATGAACTAAAGAGGACTAGATTCTTTGAAGCAAATAATTAGATTGCCAAAATTTTAAAATTTGATGACAAGACTAAAGAAAATTAAACTTCTTTAAGGATGCCTTAAGCAAATTGGCTTTTATAGCAAAACACTTAGTCAAACATCCACAATATCATGTCTCATATGCCTTTGTAAATGAACACAACTAGCTGGGTCCTCCCAACAAAAATAAAAACTTTGGAATGCAAAAAAAAGAGGTACATACTTATATTCAAAGGGCCTTCTATTTCTTCTTCTCCAAAGTACTAAAATTTTATGTAGCTTACAACTTTCAAAATGCTGCCATACATAAAGAGGAGAAGAGAGTTTAAGACAAGGTAACAATTAGAGCACTCAAATATAATAAAATCTAACAAAAATTCTTCTTCTTCTTCTTCTTCTTCAGTTTCAAACTCACCCTACCTTTTTAGATTGGAGTTCTTTGGAGTTCCGCCTTCGCGATTTTGCAACTTTATGAAAAAGGTAAAGATGCACCAATTTTCAAAACAATTTTGGAGGTCACAAATTGCGAAAATGATGGGTTGGTTTTGGTTGGAATCATAGTGGTAGTGACGTGTAAATTTTGACCAGAACAACTGTGGACTCGGTGGAGGGCAATGGGTTCATAGTGAGGAAATGAGAATGAGTTGAAAGGGAAAAAGCTGTGAGAATTCAAAATTAGGGTTGAATGCTGAAGGATAGGGAAATAAATAAAAGAAATATTATTAAATATTAATATTATTTATATATATTTAAAATTTAAAAATATTATAAAAATAAAAAAGCTCACGAGCCGACTTGTGAGCTTTCGAATAGTCATGAATGAGCTTGAGCTTGGTTCATAAAAGGCTCGAACTCAAATCGAGCTGGCTCATGATCTCGACTCATTTTACACCCCTAAAATTACATATTCATTGTACTTCAATTTAGTACATTTTTTTTTGAAATGAAGATACTAAAGATCGAATGCAATATTATTATTTATTCTAAGACATTCCAATTTTAACTCATTTTAGTCCACGTTCCACTATCATAACATGAATTTTTAAGTTCTATGAATATTTTCCTATTGTCATGATAAAATGACAAATGCTAAAACTTTTATATATGTAAGTAGTAATTTAGTATTGTTCTCTTAATGATTGGTAATGGATATATAAATCTCTGATATCTTGCATGCTTTGAAAAGGGCAAATCACATAGTTAGTCTCTAAAAGTTTACTCTAGAATCAATTTAACCCCCAATATTTAAAAGTTCATCTTTTAGTATCTAACGTTAATTCATTATTTCATTTTAGTCATCAAAACCACTTTCCGTTGGTATTTGATTGGAAAATTGATCAATTTTGGCTTTTTAAAGGGCAAGATCATCGATGTAAGGTTTCATGTACCACTTTTGTCCCAATTTAATGTTTTATGTTCCACTTTAGTCCTTATGTCACTATTTATTTTTTCCTTTTTAGGAAAAATTGCATTTTACCTCCATGAAAATACAAAAAGGGTAGAAAAACCTTTATGAAAAATTGGCAAAAAACTTTCTCGTGTTTTAAAAATTATGCACAATGCCTCCTGCTCCTGATTTGCTTCAATTTAATCCCAATTTTAGTACGTAAAGACTATATTACCCTTAATTATTTCATATATTTTCAATTTTATTTATTTATTTATTCGAGTATATTTTCATATATCTTCCTTCAACCCCTTCAAGTTTAAAACTATTTTTTTATGTCATTTCTTGCAATTGGCTACAACATAGCAGGCCTACTTTGTCTCCATTTATTGCTGCTTTATTTTGAGGTGGAGTATATTAATTGTTCGTAGAAGAAGGTAAGAATTCATGAATTTGAGCATAATAAGAATGTCTTCAAGTGGCCTAGACGCTAAAACTTAGCTATTAGGAAGTTGTGTGAACAATGGAGAACTCTATATTCTGTCAATTTATGAAGGTATGAGTTGGAGTTGGATTGAATTATTATTTCAAATTGGGAAAAAATGGCTTGGAATTAGTTTTGAGCTCAATAAATTGCAATATTTCACTCCACATCAGAAAGTGTATGTCATTTTGAAAATTAATAGTGATGTTTTTCAATATGATTTGATTGCATATTTTGCTTAAAATGGGTATCGTTGATATGATGGTTATCCAAAAAAATGAACCGGAAAGATGTGGAAAGAAAATCTATTATATGTATTGGTAAGTCTCTTCATATTTTCATTACATTAATTCTTTGTTATACTTCCACTGTGTTTAGATTAGTACTTGATTGTTATATGTTCTTCTTCCTTAATAAGATACTTTATTTATATATTATCATGCTTAGTAGTCTACTGATTAATATCAGATTAGTGCAATTTAGTACCTCTACTCTGACACTCCAATATTTCTGCTCAATTTGCACATTAGTAGTTGTAGGAGTTTTGAAATGATAGATCATAACAAATTGTATTGTGGATTTACATATTTGGATTCACATAAATTGTGTATGTTTTAGAATAAGATGATAGAACACATTGCAAAATGATACAACGTTTTGGAAGCAAGCTTGTGCTTCTATTGAGTAAAAGTCATTTTCCCACCATTTAGTGCCAATTGATATAGTGACAAATTTGTTTACCATTTTATTGTATATTTATACTTGTATTACCATTTGTCATTACTTATTAAATAATATTATGATTGATTTTATTTCTCTTCAATTAGGAAAAAGAGGATGCAAAGAATACAAAGACTTAAAAGAAGATGGATTATAAATAGACAGTGTACACGCTTATGGTAGTTGCGAAGTTCATCCTTGTCAGGAGGACATGTTAAGTTGTAGCATTTAGTTTGTAATATATTGTATTTTAATTGAAGAATTTTTATGGAATTACTTGTTCTGTATATTTTTTAACATATGGACATATTGTATTATCATTTAATTGTGAAAGAAATCACGAACGAGTATTCTTTTTAACTATTAGGAAGGTTTACATTGGAGCTTTTATCCAAATTTATTTTTCATTTTATCAGAAAAAGTACCTAATATTAGCAATTATGTACTCCAGAACTACATTTATGTGCTTAGTTTGCCAATGTTGTATACTTGTTTTTCGTGTTTATATATGTGCTTTCCAAAGGCCAAGATAAGGCTCAATTAGATATGTGAAACAACATATAAGATGTCCTAATGCAATAAAATCATGGTTTGTTGAAAAAATAGTTTGAATAGGCACATGTAGAAATGGTTTGGCACACACACACTTACATCCAGCCACTTGCACGTACATTTATAGTAGTGCAAAACCGTTCATGTATAATACCGAAAATTCCTAATGTGTTGAAAATGATACACCATGGTATTATGATCATGTAATGGCTAGATTAGGTCAAATTGAACTATATCCTTCATGTGTTGAGAATGATACTGAAAATTCGTGAAAACGTACCTAATATAGGCATTTATGTACTCCAGAGCTACATTTATGTACTTAATTTGCAAATATTGGGTACTTATTTTTCATGTTTATGTACTTGCTTTCCAAAGGCTGAGATGAGGTTCAACTTGACATGTGGAACAACACATAAGTGACCCAAATGCAAGAAAACCATGGTTTGTTGAAGAAATGGTTTGGATTCACATATGTTGAAATGGTTGGGAACTCAAATACACTTGTTCAACCACTCATGCTTTTATTTATAGTAGTGTGAAATTGTTTATATATGATACTGAAAATTCCTAATGTGCTGATAATGATATGCCATGGTCTTATGATTATTCAATGGCCAAATTAGGCTAAATTGGACTCAATCCCTTATGTACTAATAATGACACCGAAAATTAGTGAAAAAGTACCCACTATTAGCAATTATGTACTCTAGAATTGCATTGATGTATTTAGTTTGCCAATGTTGTGTACTTATTTTTCGTGTTTATATTTTTTCTTTTCAAATGCTGAGATGACACTTAATTCGATGTGTGGAGCAACAAATAAGACACCTGAACATGAAAAAACCGTGGTCTGTTAAAGAAATAGTCATAATAGTATGTGTTGAAATGATTGAGAACTCAAACACATACATTCAACTACTTGTGTTCTTATTTATAGTCGTGTGAAATTGTTCATATATGGTACTAGAAATTCCTAATGTGTTGATAATGATACACCATAGTCATATGATCATGCAATGGCCAAATTGGGCTAAATTGAACTTAATCGCTTATGTGCTGAGAATAGTATCGAAAATCCACAAAAGGTACCTAATATAAGCATTTATGTACTCTAAAACCATGTTTATGTACTTAATTTGTAGATATTGTACACTTATTTTTTATTTTTATGTACTTGCTTTTACAAAGGCTGAGATGAGGATCAATTCAATATGTGGAATGACACATAAGTGACCCTAACGCAACAAACCAAAGTTTATTGAAGAAATGGTTTGGATACTCATGTGTTGAAATAGTTGGGAACCCAAATGCCTACATCCAACCATTTGCACTCTCATTCATAGTGAAATCATTTTGGGATGGTACTAAAAATCCCTAATACGTTGATAATGATATGCAATGCTCTTATGATCACACAATGGCTAGATTAGGCCGAATTAAACTCGATCCTTTATGTGCTGAGAATGATACTGAAAATGGACAAAAAGTACCTAGCATTGGTAGTTATGCGTACATAACTATGTTTATGTACTTAGTTTGCTAATATTGTGTACTTATTTTTTATGTTTATGTACTTACCTTTTTAAAGGCTGAGATCAAGCTTAATTTGAAGTGTGGAATAATACATAATACACTCTAAAATGGCAAAATCATAGTCTATTGAAAAAATGATCATGATAGTACATGTTGAAATAATTGGGAACTCAAACATATATATTCATCCACTTGTGCTCTTATTTAGAGTAGTATAAACCATTGATGCATGAGCTAAATGAATTATCCTAACACCAACATTGGAAACTAATGAACCTATCATAACTATAGGAGTCCCTAGTGGTTTGTTGAAGAAATAGCTATGATAGTGCATGTTGAAATGATAGGGAACTCAAACACCCACATCTAATTACTTTCGCTCTCATTCATAGTAGAATAAACCATTGATGCATGAGCCAAATGAATCCTCCTGACACCACCATCGATAACTAATGAACCTATCATGATTATAAAAGTCCTAGGACTAATACTTCATGGTCTTATTATCATGTAATAGTTTGATTAGGTTGAATTGAACTCGATCCCTTATGTTTAGAGCATGCAGAAAAGTACCCAATATTAGCATTTATATTATCCAGAAATCCATTTATGTACCCAATTTGCCAATGTTGTGTACTTATCATGCGTGTTTTTATACTTGCTTTTCAAAAGACCAAGTTGAGGCTTAATAAGATACTTGGAACAACAAATAAGACATCTGAATGCGACAAAATCATGGTTTGTTAAAGAAATGGTTGTGACAATACATTTTGAAATGGTGGAGAACTCAAACACCTATATCTATCCACTTGCGCTCTCATTCATAGTAGTATAAATCATTGATGCATGAGCTAAATAAATCCTCTCGACACCACCATCGATTACCAGTGAACCTATCATAACTATATGATTCCCAGGACTAATACGCCATGGTCTTATGATCATGTAATGGCCAAATTAGGCCAAATTAAACTTGATCCTTTATGTGCTAAGAATGATACTGAAAATTTGTGAAAAAATACCTAGTATAGGCATTTATGTACTCCAGAACAGCATTTATGTACTTAATTTGCAAATATTGTGTACTAATTTTTTTTGTTTATGTACTTGCTTTTCAAAGGCCAAGATGAGGTTTAATTCAATGCGTGGAACAACACATAACTGACCCAAATGTAATAAAGCTACGGTTTGTTGAAAAAATAGTTTGGATACGTATATTTTGAAATGGTTAAGAACTCAAACTCACACATTCAATGACTTGCGCCCTTAGTTATAGTAGCGTGAAATTGTTCATATATGATATTAGAAATTATTAATATGTTGATAATGATACACTATGGTCTTATGATCACATAATGGCTAGATTAGGCCAAATTGAGCTTGATCCCTTATCTGTTGAGAATGATACCAAAAATTGGCAAAAAAGTACCCAATTTTGGCAGTTATGTGCTCTAAAGTTGTGTTTATGTACTTAATTTGTTAATATTGTATACTTATTTTTTATGTTTATATATTTGCTTTTCCAAAGGCTGAGATGAGACTTAATTTGATGTGTAAAACAACACATAAGATACATTAACATGACAAAATCGTGGTCTATTGAAAAAATGATCGTGATATTACATGTTGAAATAGTTGGGAACTCAAACACACATTCAACCACTTGTGCTCTTATTTTGAATGGTATAAACCTTTGATGTATGAGCCAAATGTACCCTCCTGACACCACCATGGAAAACTAGTGAACATATCATGACTTTATGAGTTCTAGGACTAATATGCCATGATTTATGATCATGCAATGGCCGATTAGACCAAATTGAACTCGATCCCTTATGTGTTGAGAATGATACTAGAAATCCATGAAAAGTACCTAGTTTTGGTAGTTATATAATCCAAAACTATGTTTATGTATTTAATTTGTTAATATTGTGTGCTTATTTTTTGTGTTTATGTACTTGCGTTTTCTGTGTTTATGCGTGTTGAGTTCTATTACTTATGTATTTATTTTGAGCTAACCTGTAACATGCATATCTATACCAGTATCTATTTATAAATAAATTTCTAAATTATACTATAAGTAGTGAACACCATCCATTCTAATTGTCCAAATACACAAATTATAAATGTTATCTAGTAAGAATGTCAAAAATACTGAAATACAAAATAACAAAATAGTCAATTCATCCAGATAATAATTATTTGAACATCATCATTCTCCCCTAGAATACATTAAACTATGCTCATCAATCAGAATTTTTACAGCAATATGTGCTCGATACACATTTATAGAACATTCATTTGCATAATACTAGAAATCCTTTATGTTTTTTGCATAACACTCAACCCAAACAAATACATATACTCCATAGTCCAGGTTCTTATTTTGTTGGTAACTAACACATATCTACACTTCTTTTTGTGGCATAATATATCCAAAGTAGTGTTTTAGGTATCTAGTTAAAAACTTACCTTGCAAAACTAGTTGTCACTTTGTATTCAAATACTTGGATGAAGGTATCACAATTATAAGCAAACTTACAAAAACTTTTATCGTTGCATCATCTGGGGAGACTAGGATGAGTTCATTTGTGTGAACTTCTTCTTAGTCATGTTCAACACAAGGAGGAACTAGTAATAATGGTTGTTAATGGGGAATACAATAAGTTGGCATTTGTTTAACACATCTAAATTTAGCTCTTCCAGGAACTTGTGCATGCTTAATTGACCAATAAATTTTAGAATTTCATGTTATTTCATAGCATGCCTCTTATTTTGCTTTTTCAAGTTCTCTTAGAATTTTTTCCTACTCACAATTAATGTTAAAACTTGTTAAATCAAGTTATTTGTAGTTGGAAATACAAAACAAACATCACATACCAATATGTATGAAGTTAGACACCAAATATTGTGATCACATTTCTCTAAATGAAGGGCTACAAAGATCTTCATGTAGCAATCAATTAAATTTGATCTGAGCTCTTTTTTGAACAATTGATTGCAAACTACATATCCTTTAATTTGAAGATCAGGCTCATCCCAAATAGTAACACTACAACAATAAATCATCATGTTACTCAAATCATAAAATTATTATAAAAAAATAATTTATATTCACTATAATTACTCTATTTTATTTCCTCAAAAATATGAGTTAGTAATTTTTCTATCTTTGTCAGATATCTTAGACTGCCCTCTATAATTTGTTCTTCCTCGAAATTGATTAAAGAAGTCCTTTTTATTTGGTAAATTGGAGTCTATAGATCCAATCTCTATCGACTCAATATTTTGGACATCCTTCATGTTATCCTATAAAAAATGCAATACACATATCTAGTACTTCAGTCCAGCTATGTAGTATATTTTTTTTGATGCTATTTAGTATTTATCTTACTTACATTGAGTATAAAAACTCCAAAATGCAGTATTTCAAACTATATACACATACTTTGTTCTCCTTACCATGGTTCTTATGAGCAATTTGCTTTACTGTTGTCCTTCGTGATGTGGCGCTAGGTGAAACAGTATCCATTTTTTTTTTTTTTTTGGGGTCATCTTACCTTGATCTTGCATACTTTTCATGATAAAAGCTATAGTCATTTTCAAGGGTAGAGCATCCCCTAATTCAAGACTTTTAGGGTGTATTCCACCATCATCACCTTCGTTTTGCTCCTTTCTTTCATCTTTCTCTTTCTCTTTCTCTTTTCCTTTCTCTTTTTCTTCCATGTCTTCTTCCTATTCTTTTTCCTTCTCTTCTCTTACTTTCTCTTCCTTTTCTTTTTCCTTATGTTCTTCCTCATTCTCTTCCTCCTCTTCTTTCTCTTTTTCCCCATTCTTTTCTGCCTCTTTTTCCTCATCATCTTCTTCCTAACTCTCTTTCTTTTCTTATTTCTTTTTTTCCCTCACTTTCTTCCTCTTTTTTTTGGCTCTTTTTTTTTTTTTTTTAAATTTTCCTTAGTTCTTCTTCTCCTCAACCTCAGTGCCAACAACAAGTCCTTCATTTTCAAAAAAGAAAAGTCTTTCTTTTAGTAATTCTATCCTTTTCTCTTTCTCACTTAACATTCCTTGCAAGCCATACACATAAATAGTTGGTGCTCCATGATATATTGATAACAACAATTTCTCTTCATCATGGAATGGATAAATATCCACAACCTATTCAAACATAACTCTATAGCTTAGTTTGTAATTTTATATGTACATAAAACTATTACAATAATAAAGATAAGGAATATAAGTTATTACCATGTTTCTAGTAATCATCTTGAATTTTTTTCTGCATTATCAACTTTCATGGGGATCTTTCTCATACTATAAAAGGAATCGTAGAAATAAACACAATGAATTTGTCATTCCCAAGCAAGGAATACGTTCATAAACACAAGCCTATCATTCGAAAGAAGAATTATGCAGTGTTATAGTTACTCAATAATAGTAATAAAAAATATTAATTGTAACAATGCTATTAACTTACCATCAAGCCAATATTACATCCATCAAAATATTTCGTTTTTGGACCTTTCCCCTTTTCACCTCCTAGATGCACCAAAATCTCATCATGCAAATACTTAAATGCACTAACTCCCTCTACATAAAGGCCAATGGAAGATAAATTGCCCACGTGTGGAAGAAGTAATCTAGGCAACGAATAGTTACTAGTTGAAAACAAAATATAGTTGAAAACTAGTAGTATGTACATCCCAACAAAATCATTTATATCCTGATTACTATAATTTTTTGCCAACTCTTTCAATCTTTTACAAATCTCTACTCAAGTGACATTCTTATTTTTTCCTTTAAATAATTGTTTAATAGTTTCTAACTTTATCTTTATATCAAAATTCATAGGTTGCCCTATGTGTTGCAACCCCACAACAATAGAAAAGTCCCTTACAGTAAAAGAAAGCCTAATATGTTACCAAAAATAAAAGAACAAAACCTAATATCAAACCTCGTTAAGAGAGCTTCAACTCTAATAACACTATTAGTATTCAATTTACTCAAATCAGTCATTGTAAGATACATAGAAATTGGGGTTCTCTTTAGTGCTTCAGTGTGTCTAAAGCTCATTTTATCGTCCAACTCTTTCATAATCTTTTTAAAGTACCCTAGAGATTACCGAGAATATTGCTTGGAGTCTCTATTACCTTTAGTAGTTTGGTGTGTAGGTCACTGAGTTTTTGCCATTATTTCTATTGGAAAGAGAGACATACATAACTACATAAATACTGCATTGGAGGTTTTGGAGCAACAAGTTACAATTTAAATACTAAAATTTTGAATTTTTATACCAAGAAGACTTGCATTGAATATTGAATTCAAGGTTTAGTGTACTAAAATTCATAATTTAAATACTAAAAGTTTGAATTTTTGTACGACTTTGACTGCATAGAATACTAAATTGGAGGTTTTTTGTAATGCAACTCACAATTTAAATATTGAAAGTTTCAACTTTTTCTTTTTCTTTTTGAAAAACAACTGCACATCATATTAATTTGGAGGTTTTGTATATTGCAAAGTTAGAACTAAAATACTGAAAACTTGAATTTTGCTACTGAAAAATTTGACATAATATTGAATTAGAGATCTATATTGCAAATCGTAATTTAAATACTGAAAATTTGAATTTTGATACCATATTATTTGAAAATAGTAATAATCATATTAATCATGAGTTTGCAGGAATGGATGCCCAAGAAATATTTAAACATGATGTATACATATCGTATACACCATAAATTAGATAATATCTCTAAAATTTAGTTGCAAACTGTTAATATACATTATACCTTATATGAATGGTATAATTACTAAATTCAGATAATTGATATTTGAAGCATACAATTAAAATAACAATTGAAGTATAAATTGACAATATTCAAGTACCAAAAAATTTATATTAGGAATTTTTGCAATAAAAGAAAAGACCAACTGTGGTGAATTGAGTATATCAAAATTAGGCCTAAAATAATTAAAACAAATATCAAAACAAATATCAAACATGAAGCAAACAAAGTAATGTATTGCATTCTTTTCAGTATTTTAATATAAAAATAACAAAATAGAAAATTACACAACTTACCTTGTAGGAAATACAATTGAGAGGCAAAAATAGAAATCCTTCTAGTTGCGGCCACAAAAAGAATGGAGAAAAGTCAGTCCCCAAACAAGAAAGTGAAAAAGATGAAGATTTCATTGCAACACCAGTGCAAAAATGGTAATTAGAGCATCGTTGCAACATCAGATGTTGGGTTTGCACAGATGGAGGGAATGGGAAGAGAAAAACTTGAGGGAATGAGAAGAGAAAAGGTAAGTTGTGTGGGGAGTTATGTGAGTAATGTTTTTGTTAGTGGGAAAGTGGAGAGTTTTTTGTCATTTTTAATTTAAGTGAGGGCTTCTTTGTCTTTTTCACTCAAGTGAGGAGTGAATTCAAAACTAAAGTTGGAAATGGGAAGTTAAAACTAAGAAAATGGTGGATGGGGATTGATTCCTAAAATGTAAGTTGGTTTGGGGATTTTAAGCCAATTTACCCAAAGAAGATATATGAAAATATAATATTTTTTAAAAAATGAAATAAATTAAAAACATATGAAATAATGAAGGGTAATATAGTCTTTATATATTAAAATTATGATTAAATTAATGCAAATTAGGAGGCTGAGGTGGTGAGCATAATTTTGAAAACACAATAAGGATTTTTGCCTATTCTTTTTTCATAAGGTTTTTCTTTTTTTGCCCTTTTCCATTTTCATAGGGGGTAAAATGCAATTCTTTCTAAGAAAAGAGAAAAAAAAGAAAAAGAAAAAGTGATATAAGGACTAATGTGGAATATAAAATCTTAAATTGGAGCTAAAGTGAAACTTAAAACTTAAAACGGACAATTTTGCTTTTAAAAATATCAAAATTGATCAATTTTCTGATCAAATATCGTCAAAATGTGGTTTTGAGAACTAAAATGAAATAATATATTAATGTTAAAGACTAAAAGATGAACTTTGAAAAATTGAGAATTAAAGTGATTCTAAATTAAAATTTTAGAGACTAATTATGTAAGTTGTCCGCTTTAAAAATACCATAGTTTTTAGCAATCTAACATATGCCTTATAACAATATTCATATCCATATATAACAAGCATCAATGGCTACCAAAAAAAACAAAAATAAAAGGCTAGCATCATCAAATTTAGATTATAGATCAACAAGCTTTTCAAAGGGTTCAAATCCCGCTTCCAGAATCTCACCCTGAGACCCAGGAAAATAGTTTACGTGCCGACATTCAAAAATTTAAAAATCTGGGCATAAATCAAATCGCCTTCATGGTTGGGTAAGAGAAATGAACCCATGAGCCGAATATAGATAATTGCGCGTGGGGTGGAAAACGGCGCCGACATTGTAATAATACGAACTGCTCTAACAGTGTAGAGAACTCAATAGTTGACGGTGAATGAAAAGTTGATGATGGTCGAGGACATGAGTAATTGATGATTTATGGCTGAGTTCCTGTTCTTTGGAGATTCTGGGGCCAATACTGGGAAAAGGTGAAAGACAAAATTTCGTGAAAATGAGGAGACAGAATCCAGGAAAAGTGAAATAATGCTTCAAGCGTCGGAAAATATCATTGACGAGAACTAGTTGCCTTTCTACACCAGCGTCTTCCCTTTCCTCCACTCTCTCAGTCCACCAAGCAAACACATGTTGCTAAATGCTTCGCCAGTCGCCAACAACTATATGCTATATCATAGCATACTCCTACTACAGTAAAACTTCTTTATTCTAAACTAATAGCCTTGAATAGAAAATCATTGGCATAAAAAATTATTTTAATTCTTCTCATACATTTCAGTTTTAAAAATTAGTTAGGGTATGTTAAGAGTGCTATTGAGTTAGTTACTACAATGGAGTGTGTTGAAATATATACCCGACTAACTCGGAAAGAATTGTCTTTTTAAAAGTTATCATTCTGTTTCTCTTCTCTGGTCTTTTTCTTCTACTCTCTTCTTCTCGATATATTTTAGGTTTTTCTAGTAACCATCACTCTACAAATCACAGCTGATCCTCCGAATTCGTACCCCAAAAATTAACTAGTTTGTCTCTCAAAGGATTTTTATTCAGAATATTACAAATGTCATTCAGAATGTCCGCTAATTAAAGGTAATGCGATCTTGGAATGCAGATTCTCTAATGGGTTGTTCACTCTTTTTGTGAATCACTTGAGAAATGGTGGTTCGTCTTGAATAGTGTTTTTCTTTTCTCTTTTACAATTTATTTTTGTGTAATTTTTCTGTTAACTTTCAAAGAGGAAATTTTGATGTTCATTGTAGTGTCCGGTTACTTGAATTATCATTTCCTTGGGTTCTTCCCTGAATCGCTTTTACCCTTTTAATGAGTCGATTGGAAAATGTTAGTAAAGATTAAAGAATTCTTGGTTAAGAAAACACTAAATTTTATGCTTAGAAAATGTCGCAAGATTCTTCTTTACTTGCTTCATATCTTGAATATTAATGCGTGGCTTTGTAATTTCTTGAGCAGAACCGTGGAGAAGGGATGATGGCTGGAATGGATCAGTTACCAAAAAATATTTTACAGAAGATATTGTTGTTGCTACCTTGGGAAGTTGCAGCTTATATTAGTTTCTTGTCTAAGAAATGGAATGTTCTAATCGATTCTGAGATTGTACCCCATATATATGATTGGATTGGAATTGCCACAGAAAATTGCCTTAGGGAATTAGATCTAAATATGTAAGGCCACATTAGAGAATTACACCCGGAAATGCATAACCACATGCCAAAAATGTGGTATTCTTTGCCTCCTAAAATTTGCAGCCAAATCGTTGGAAGTCTTAAGGTTAATGGAGAAGCATTTGTTTGCTGCCACAAGAACACAACTCTGTAGTTTGAGGGAGGTGTCTTTGGTGGATGTGTTTGGATGATGAGGTCCTCCAAGTTTTCATGTTTTGTTGCCCAGCATTAGAAGATTTTGCTCTTAGTGACTGCGTGGGATTGAAGAATCTTCTAATACCTTTTCTTCTGAAACTTAAGAGACTGATAGTTAATCACACTGAAACATTTGAGAGGATCAACATTGAAGCAATACATCTTCAATCATTTCGTTACAGAGGATTGGATGGGATGCTAAATATCTCTATTCCAACACTGAAATACTTAAGGGAACTGAACATAGAGGTTGCCCAAATTACAGATGAGTTGTTTGAGGGCTTCATGTCAAAATTGCTGCTGCTTAACAATTTAGAACTGATTGATCGTTTTGGGACGACGAAGATAAAAATCTCACATATTTTTCTTGAGAAGTTGTGCTTGTGCTCTAGAAACAGTCTGTTGGTTCTTGAGATTTACATCCCCAGTCTTGTGTTCTTTGAGTTTGTTGTAGCGGATAGGCTGCCAGATTGATTTTTGATAAATGCACCAAGTCCGCAGGGATCTCATCTCAGAGTAGATACTGGCTTCTCTCTTTGTATTGACACTCATTGGTTTCATAATCTGAGGATTTATCTTCCAAAATTAGCTAGTCGGAATAGAACTGTAATGATCAGTTTTAGAAGGCAATTTGAGATGGCAACATTCATCCCAGGTGAATTCATCAGTATGGGGATTCCTCCCCATCCTGTTGTCGAGCAACTGGAGCTGGAAACATTTGGCAATGTGTTTTGCTGGAAATCTATTAAAGCTTTGCTGGATGGTTTTCTCTGGAGTTGTCATCCTGAGATTCTGCTTACAGGAAACCATGGATTTATTATGGTAAGCCACAGCTTTCTTGTTTTGCATGGAATTTTCAAGTATTTGTGCAAGTTCAGATACTTGTTTTGTCAACATTCTCTTTTCATTCCACCACAGTTCCTTTCCGAGAAGCTAACTGAAGATCCTGCATGCTGTATAGACATTCAAATCAGATGTTGGCGGCACTATATTAAGGACTTTAGAATCCAAAGCTTGACGACGGTATAAGATAGAAGAGGTCCAGGTGCATGTCAAAAAATTTGTTTTGAACGGAAATGAAATTTCTGAATGCTGTTTGAATTGTTAAAGCTTCCAAACATGTCTGTATGTAAGCAGTCCAACCAT
The DNA here is from genome assembly GCA_014898725.1 of Jacaranda copaia. Lineage (NCBI taxonomy): Eukaryota > Viridiplantae > Streptophyta > Magnoliopsida > Lamiales > Bignoniaceae > Jacaranda > Jacaranda copaia. The sequence continues at coordinate 454,466 of JACGDI010004001.1, read as the reverse complement.
CTCTTCTCCTTTAAACCTTAGCTCTCTTAATTTGCTTCACATGGAAATGTTCTCATACCAAATATTTCATTTTGTGCTACCATATATATCATGGAGGGAAGCTTTTTAGTTGGTTTACAGTTCAAATCCTCTTTTTACTCAGCGTTTTATCTTTTATTTCACATCATGGATAAACTCCAACATACAAAATATTTCCAGAATTAACACTTGATACAATGCATATATCAGAATGTGTTTCTATTCCATCAATAGTGTATGATCTATTCCATCAATAGTGTATGACCAATTTTAGCAAAATTGGCTCGAGCTTGCACACTGGATATAGAGTTTCTTTATGTTTAAATTGATCAACAAATTAATGAATAAGTTATCCAATAATTGTCAATCTTTTTTTTTTAATTTTGATTGTAAAGATCAACATTTTGGTTATCAACTTGTCTCCAATCCTGTTGTGAATTTGAAGGATAATTTCTTAAAAAATATACTTCAAGCTCATTTTAATTTTTGCACAGGATAAAAAGACAATAAATGAAGGAAAAGGTTAGCAAAGAAACCTTTAAAGTTTCGGTCGTACGCATTTCTGTATATCATTTTATTAGTACATGAAATTTAGTATAAGGAGTAACTGTAATACTTTTAAATGTTAAAGTTACCACTGCAAGTTTACACAATATATCTATGGGAACACATTTATGGAAATTGCCACTCACATGAATACATCTATAGATTATGCTCAAAAAGTATTAATACAACTTCACTTGGAAAAAATTTGAAGTTATGCATCAGTAGGGAAGCTTTTAAGGTATATAAAGCAGAAATAGATGCACTCTTATAATGCGTGCTGTAATAGTTAGAGATATTTTATTATCTTTATTAATGACCACACGCAATATATATCTCTATTTGCTGTATGAAAGCAAATGAAAGTAAAAGATACACCTCCTTCACCAGTGTGTAAATGATTAATAAATTTTTCGTCCTCGTGTAGAGCCTAATTAGGCCATGAAATCAATTAAATGACCAACACTAAAACATACTCAATTTTAGTTTACGATGGTGTTTATAATGCAAGTTATTATAGGTTTGTGTGGCACAAAGATCCAAATATTTTCACAAAAAACTGGAAAAACTAGTCCACACAAACACCCCAAGGATCAAAACATGCATGAAATTCAGACTTGGAAAGGGAAAATACCTTGGTGATAGCAAAAACAAAGAGCAAGAGTCAAACTCTTTCCAACCGTCAAATGGGCTCTTCATCGGCGCAACAGAATCACTACCATTTTTCCCTTGGATAGACTTCCCCATTTGGGCTGAAATTTTAACTGGAACTCCTCAACCCTTTGAAGATTCTACAATCCTAATTTCAAGCCAATTAGAACTCCAGACATGCTCCAAGCAAAGGCAAAAATCGGCTGCCAGAAATAGCTCAAGTCAAGAGCAAAAAGCAACCAAACTAGATTGGCTCTAATGCAAATGTCCACACACCAAATCAATGGCCTATTCTTTATAGAAAGGCTGGAAAATCTGCAGAGAATGAGGGGAGGAAGGCTGAGAATATTGAGGTGGAAAGAGGTGGGAGAAGGCGAGAGTGATGGCAGGCTAACAACTTAGATTTCCACTACACCATATTGTTGGGAGAATATCATACAAAATGTGCTGACCACACATACATCTAACCAACCACTCTACCATATCCATATATAGGAGTGGTCACACACCTTCCACAAGGAGGTGATGCCAAGTGTCCCTTACTTAGGTGGCTATTAACTAGTGATTAGTGAATTTAATTGAAGCACAAATTTCATCTAATGAAATATCTTACAATTAAATTATAATTCTTATTCTTATTAAATGAACTCTTCATTTAATAATTCTTCCAAAAATTATCTCTCCAACTTAATTAAATTAAATACTTTAATTTAATTAATAATCATTTGACTTAACTCTTAAGTCAAAACGCTTAACATTTTAAACTAGCCAAAATTAACTCTAACCCTTAAATTAATTTTTACCAATTGACAATCATGTGATATCAATTAATTAACCTTTAATTAATTAATTCTAAATTAACTCTTAAATTAATTTAATCAATTTGACATTCAAATTGATCGAGTCAAAATGACTACAATGTTGCCTTCTAAAAAAAAGTCATGAATTTTCTAACTCTTAAAAAATTCTCCTTCCTTCAATAGGCTATTTAATTGGCTTTTGTGTGTGTCCCATTAGGTTCTACCATTCAGTGGACATGGCTTACAACTTTTTTGTGACTTTGGAATATTAAATATTCACTTTAGTTTAAACTCTTTAAACTAAGTGACTCAATTTAATTAATCTCATTAATTGAAGAGTACCCAATCTCTATTGTCGATGTCTAACCTCAAGCCCATGGAGCCCAACTAACTGGTTGAAATGAATGCTCTTGAAGAACTATTCTAACATTACACGTACAATGTAAATATGGTTCTTTCGACTCCTATCTTCTGAAAGAGACCTAGGGCAAGATATTAGTCGACTTTCTAATAGCCTCAATACTATGTTTCTATTCTTAATGTTCGATTCTCTTGTGTGACCTCACTTTTGGAAAACTCTTTTTCCAAATTGTCACACCACGTTTCATAAGGATTTCTAGGAGTCGATCATTATAGAACACATAGAAGATGCACTTGCCTTTCATAAAGACAAGGAGTTAGATTTCTTCTTGGATCTCACAAACCTCTATGTCTAGTAGCTCATGCCCAATCCCTACTCGAGTGGCCTGCTAAGTGAGCAAGGAATAGTTAAAGCATAAGGGCCAACTACATTGCTACCATAGATCCTCAGGTCAAAGGACTAATAATATACACTAGTGTAAGCGGGAGAACTTGCCACTATCAACATGCCACTTCAACTATCTAGTGAATTCTCCAGGCGAGTCTTCAGTGCCTTGTTCTCTAACAAGCACCTACTAATATGCATCCATATATCATATGGGATTGCTCAAGAAATGGAGTAACATCCAACCCTTGCATTTATGCATCGTTGTGCAAGTTTATCTGGATCTTAGAAGCCCTGTCTTATAAGATTCTATAACTTGGAAGATTTAAGATCACGAATGTGCAGGACTTATTCCATGATCACCACCTAATGCGTGACCAAGTCCTATAGTCTTATATGATTTATAAGCTCCATCTAAATGCAAGTGAAGAAAACAAAGAGCATAAGATGAAGATGGTCATATAATGAATATCATTCAATCAAGATTGTCTTGCAATGAAATAGTTTACAAGGCTAATCTAATTAGCTTATGGGGAACTATTCCAATAATCTCCTACTTGCCCTAAAGCCAATGCCCTATGGCCTTGACACTCATCTTCTCAATATGTCCTTTAAAGGCCTTTCGTGACAGGGGTTTTGTCAGTGGATTTGCTATGCACTTTTCTGAGGTAACTCTATCTACTTAGATGTTGCCTCTATTAATAATCTCTTGAATCAAATGATATCACCTTAAAATGTGTTTGGATCGCTAATGAGATTTGGCTCTTTAGCTTGTGCTACCACCCTGTTGTTGTCGCAAGACATAATGATCGGTTGAGCAATGCTAAGCACTATATTCAACTCTTGAATGAAAATTTTCATCAAAACACCTTCCTTTGCGGCTTCTGAAGTCGTAATATATTCTGCATCTATGGTTGAGTCGGCCGTGATATCTTATTTGGAACTTTTCCAACTTATTGTGCCACCATTGAGGTAAAATATGAATCCAAAAGTGGATTTGAGGTCATCTACATCGGATTGGAAGCTTGAATCCAAAAATCCTTTAAGTTTCAATTCTCCACTACTATATACCAAAAACATATCCTTAGTTTTTCTCAAGTACTTAAGGATTACTTTTATGGCTATCCAGTGACTCTTACTGGGATTAGTTAGGAACCTACTTGTAATGCCTAGCGAGTGTGCCATATTCAGTTTAGTACATTAAATTGTATATATTATGTTTCCAATAGTAGAGGTATAAGGTATGTGAGACATTCTTCGTTTCTCTTCCTTAGTTTTGGAGCCCATAAACTTTGAGAGATAATGCCATGTACCATGGGAAGGAACCTCTCTTGGATTCATCTATGCTAAATCACTTTAGAATTTTGTCAATGTATAGGGTTTGGGAAAACTCCAGCATCCTCTTTGATCTATCTCTATGGAAACATATTCCTAATACGCAGGATGCTTCTTCCAAATCCTTTATGGAAAATTGAATAGATAACCATACTTTAGTGCACTTTAACATTCCTACCTCATTTTCAATGAGAAGGATGTTGTCAACATAAAACACAATAAACTGTACACTACTCCTACTGG
>JACGDI010004001.1:415928-450031 GCA_014898725.1 Jacaranda copaia | reverse complement strand
GGAAAGCAATTTTTACATCCATTTGCCATATCTCATAGTCATAATATATGGCTATGGTAAATAAAATCTAAATAAACTTAGGGATAATGACCAGTGAAAAGGTTTCCTTGAAATTGACGCCAGGTCTTTAAGTGTAACCTTTTGCAACTTGTCGCACTTTAAAAGTCACCACTTCTCCATATACTCCAAGCTTTTCCTTATAGATCCACTTGTAACCAATGAAAATTATTCCCTTCGATGGATCTACCGAGGTCCACTCTTTATTTGAGTACATGGAGTCCATTTTGGATCTCATGGCTTCTAGCCAACGTCCCAAATCTATATCTGACATAGCTTCCTCCTAGGTTTTTAGATCATCATCCAATTGTCCAATCTCATGAAGAAATCTAAACCTTTTAGGTTGTTTCTTGATTCAGTCTGACCTTCTCAGAGGTTGTGTACAAGACTCTTGCAATTCTTTTATTTCCATCACCTGTGGGATTTTTTGATTATCTTGAACTTCATCAAGTTCAATAACAACACCCTTTCTATCTAATAGAAATTTCTTTTCCAAAAAGTGGGCATTCTTTGAAATAAACACTTTTTGTTCCGAGGGATAATAGAAATAATAACCCATAGACTATCTAGGGTATCCAACAAACTTTCACAAAGTAGATCTACCATCTAACGTATCTCCTACTATTTATCTCAAGTACACGGGAGATCCCCAAATCTTGAGATATTGGTAAGAAGGTGCTTTACCATGCCATATCTCATATGGTGTTCTTGGAACCGACTTTGAAGGTACTATATTTAGTATCCTTGCCATCATTTCTAGGGCGTATCTCCAAAAGGGATATAAGCACATCGAAAAAGCTCATCATAGAAGATACCATGTCCAACAAGGTATGATTTTCCTTTTGGCTACTCCAATATGCTATGGCATGCTAGGTGGAGTCCATTGAGAGAGAATCCCATTCTCTTTTAGAAAATCTAAGAATTTGGTACTTAAGTATTCGTCCCTTGATTCGATCAAAGGGTTTTAATACTAAGTCTTTTTTGCTTTTCTACTTCATTTTTGTACTCTTTCAACTTTTCAAAGGCCTCGAACTTGTACTTCATAGGATACACATGTTCGAACTAACTATAATCATTAGTGAAAGTGATGAAGTAAGAATAGCCTCCTCTCACATTAATTCTTAGTGGACTATAAACATCCGTATGGATCAAATCTAAAGGATTTGTGGAGCACTTCGTTTGTCCTACAAAAGAAGTCTTGGTCATTTTTACCTTCAAACAAGATTCACAAGTAGGAAGGTCCTTAATGCCATTGACTATTAGTGCTTTGAGAGCTTCCATCTTGTTCATCCTATTTTAGAGATATGCTCAAGTCTAGCATGCCAAAGAATGTCATTTTCTTGATTATCCAATTTCCTTTTGTTTGATTGAATATGCATTAGTGAATTTTGAAAATCAAGTATGTATAACCTGTTGATCATTATACCTTTAGCAATCAAAAAACCATTCTTTAATACTTTCAAAATGCCATTTGATATAGAAAAATTAAATTTTTCACTATCAAGAACAAGAATTGAAATGATGTTCTTAACAAGATTAGGTACATAATGAACTTGATTGAGAAAAATACTAGAATTTCTGAAGTTTAACTTAATAACAGCTTGGACCATGGCTGCAACTCTTGCTCCATTTCCTAGGCAGAGGATCATACCCTTTCACATAGACTCCTTCTTCTTTCCATCTCCTGTAATGAATTATAAAGGTAAGAGAACTAGTTATGCAATGCATTTCCACTGCTTTTTTTCACTACAGTGGAAATAGCTTGCATCGGTCTTAGGCTTTTCTTAACCTCTCAGGCCTTTTCTTAGGTTGCTTCCCTTCGGATGAAGAAATTTTCTTTCTCTCACCTCTATTTCTTAGGCCTTTGGGCTTTTTAACTTAGAGGGAGAAGCAAGCATCAGAGGCTTTTCCCTTCTCGTCATCACCTCAACCATCACAAACATATTCACAAAAGGTCATTGTCTATGATCACGTCAAGTTGCCCAAGCTTTTCAATGAGTCTAATTATCTTTAACCTATGATCATGAACACTTGAACCCTCTATCATCCTTGACCTGAACAGCTCTTTGGACAATGTAAACCTTTCGTGCGTCGATTGCACATCATACAACTCCTGCAAGTTCTTATAGATCTCACTTATATGCCTCATATGCTCATGAATCTTTTGGAGCTCATTGGTCATGGATGCCATTATGAGATTCCTCATTTGCCGATCATCATCTACAAATTTGGTGAGCACTTCATGTGCCTCATTAGAAGGGTCATCGCCTAATGTCTCCGGCGGACTTTGATCTAGGACATTGGTCCTCTTTTTAGAGTCAAGAATTATCTTAAGATTTCTCAACGATTCTTAGAAGTTAGGCCCAGTGAGTTTATTGGTTTCCAAAATGTTTGCGAGTAGATTTTTATCCATTTTATTTTTGGAGATTTCAAAAATCTACAAAAGGCAAAAAAAGCGTATAAGCATGTGATTGAAAATTGATATTAAAAACATGTTTATGGACTTTTAAGCATGTTTTCTCCCACTGTTTTATCAAATCCTTCACCCCCTTAGAAGAATTTGAGAAATCTCATTTTCTAGTGAGAATCAAGATCCCTAGGACTTGTAAGTGGACCCCCATGACTGAGTGCCATCCACGAGCAATTGAAAGGTAAGCAACTTTTGCTAATTGCATCTCATGCAACTCTTGATGTATTTTGCCTCACTTTTCATATAGACCTATATGACCATGTACTATTTATACTACTAAGTGTTTAAGTCCAACCCACCAATCATACTTTGATTCAAGACGGCCTCACGACATCCCCCATGACTGAGTGCCAATGCGTGAGGGTTCTTAAGTCAAATGTGCATCTTATGCTAAGTACATGCTCATAGCTTTCCTCCTAAGTGTGACCCCTATGACCAAGTGCCATTACACAAAGTCAGTAGCCTTGTCATGGCATATATTATTGGTGGAAGGCTTGAATTAATTAAAACTCTTTTAATTTATATCTATTTTGACATGATAATTGAAAACACTTAGACATTCTAAGTGGTGCAGTTTTTCTTCCAAAGATCTCATCATTTTTAATCTTTTTATTTAGGTTCTCTATATCCTAATCATACATTTCATACATCAATAGGATATGAAAATCATAAATAAGTAAATAACCTAGTATGCTCCTAGGGTGGGATGACCATGAGCTTAACCAAGTGATGTACTTAGAGCCATAGGTGCATCACTTTGGTTGATTTTAGGTGGGTTGAATTAAATTAAACTACTACATGAGAGTTTTCCATACATTCATGGGTCTTTAAATGGTCTCCATGCCTCCATAGGACTCCTTGCTTCTTGCAACATTTACATAAATGAAAATCCTCACTCCTAGTGGTTCTACTCTCATAACTTTTATAAAATAGAACATGAGGCATGCAAGCCCCATTTAATACAATTCATTTCAACAATTGAAATAAATAAAATCAATATTAGAGACTCATAATCATCCCTATTCAATCATCATCCATTCAACATTTAAATGAACAATAAATAAACTATGAATTGACATTCAATTTCAACAATTAAATGCTAATCATATTAACAAATAATTGGTCATGCAAAAACAAGCATAACATTTATGCATCACATATTTGCCATATTTGGAGATCAACTCAAACAAGTTTTAAAAGCAATCAAATGTGTCCAACACATTTTTGAGAGTTTGCACAACATTTGTGCAACTATTATGTGCATTTCAACACCACCTCGGTCACAAAAGGAACCTAAAAAGCTCAAAATTCACTCAAGACCAAATAGGGAACCATTGGCCATGACTAGCTCATGGTTGGGCAGCAACCATTTGGTCACAGCCTTGCTAAGAGCTGCCAACTGCCAGCAGCACCCCTGTTTCGGAGTCAAGTGCGAATCAAGTCATTTTTGGCTCAACTTTTGTGCACCAAGATTTTTAGAACAACTTCTAAACAAAAAAACACACAATATGGATGGAGATTTCATATTAAAACGCATTTTAAAACTGAAATATCAAGTGCCCAAAGATGCTAGAAAAACAAGTTTAAGCAAGAATTGTATTCTTCAAAAAACTCCAATTATATCCAATCTTATTGGACCCAAAAATGACCAAAACAACTTAAGTCCATTCATAACATACCATATCAGAATATAACATTCACCAATGCCAAATCAAAATTTAACATAAGAAAACTGAATCAAAACATGCCCATCATATGATTTAACAATTAAAGCACATAATAGCATGATTCAATCCATCAATCAAGGAGCCACAAGCAAGATCATCTATACACTCCAACCCATCATATGGATTCTGTTCATGGTGATTTTGATCAGTTATTCACAAAAACCAATCATTCAGGCCAAGAAAAATCCAAATCTATGCATGAATATGGCTTTGATACCACTTGTAGGTTTATGTGGTACTAGGGTCCAAATATTTTCACAAAAAGCTGAAAAAACTAGTCCAAAAAACACCCAAAGGATCAAAACATGCATTAAATTCATATTTGAAAAGGGAAAATACCTTGATGATAGCAAAAACAAAGAGCAAGAGTCAAACTCTATCCAACCGTCAAATGGGCTCTTCATCTGTGCAACAGAATCACCACCATTTTTCCCTTAGGTAGACTTCTCCATTTGGGCTGAAAATTTAACTGGAACTACTTGAACCTTTGAATATTCTACAGTCAAAATTTCAAGCCAATCCGAACTCCAGACATACTCAAAGCAAAGGCAAAAACCGGCTGCAAGAAACAGCTCCAGTCAAGAGCAAAAAACAACCAAACTATATTGGCTCTAATGCAAATGTCCACACACCAAATCAATGGCCTATTCTATATATAAAGGCCGGAAAATATGCAGAGAATGAAGGGAGGAAGACTGAGAATATTATGGTGTAAGGAAGAGAAAGAAGGAGAGAGTGATGGGAGGCTAATAACTTAGATTCCCACTACACAATATTGTTGGGAGAATATCACACAAAATGTGCTCACCTTGGCCGGCCACTCACTATATCTATATATAGGAGTGGTCACACACATCCCATAAGGAGGTGATGCCAAATGTCTCTTGCTTAGGTGGCTTCTAATTAGTGAATTTAATTGAAGCACAAATTTCATTTAATGAAATGTCTTACAATTAAATTCTAATTCTTATTTTTATTAAACAAACTCTTCATTTAATAATTCTCCCAAGCATTATCTCTCCAACTTAATTAAATTAAATACTTTATTTTAATTAATAATTGTTTGACTTAACTCTTAAGACAAAATGCTTAACATTTTAAGCCAGTCAAAATTACCTCAACCCTTAAATTAATTTTGACCAATTGATAGTCATGTGACATCAATTAATTAATATTTAATTAATTGATCCTAATTTAAATCTTAAATTAATTTGACCAATTTAATATTTAAATTGATTGAGTCAAAATGACTACAATTTTGCCTCCTGAAAAAATGGTCACGAATTTCTAACTTTAGAAAATTCACCTTCCTTCAATAGGCCGTTTAATTGGCTTTTGTGTGTGATCCATTAGGTTTTACCATTCATTGGACATGGGCTCACAACACCTTGTGACTTTGGAATATTAAATATTCACTTTATTTTAAACTCCTTTAAACTATGTGACTCAATTCAATTAATCTCATTAATTGAAGAGTATTCAATTTCCATAGTCGATGTCCAACATCAAGCCCATGGAGCCCAACTAATTGACTAAAATGAATGCTCTTGGAAAACCATTCTAACATTACGCGTACCATGCAAATACAGTCCTTCCGGCTCCTATCTCCCGAAAGAGACCTAGGACAAGATATTAGTTGGCTTTCTAATAGCGTTAATACTATATTTCTATTCTTAATGTTTGATTCCGTTGTGTGGCCTCACCCTTGGAAAACTCCTTTTCCTAATTGTCACAGCACCTTGCATGAGGATTTCTGGGAATCGATTATTATGAAACACATAAGAGATACACTCGCCTTTCATAAAGATGAGGAGTTGTATTCTTTCTTGGATCTCACAAACCTCCATGTTTAGCAGCTCATGCCCAATCCTTAACTTAGTGGCCCACTAAGTGACTAAGGAAGAGTCAAAGCATAAGGGGCAAACACAAGGCTACCATGGATCCTCAGGTCAAAGGACTAATAATATGCACTAGCATACGCGGGAGAACTTGTGACCATCGACTTGTCACTTTAGCTATCTAATGGATTCTCTAGGCGGGTCTTTAGTACCTTGTTCTCTAACAAGCACCCACCAACGTGCATCTATATCTCATATGGGATTGCTCATGGAACGAAGCAATATCTAACCCTTGGATTTATGCATGTTCAGTGCAAGTCTATCCGAATCTTAGATATCCTGTCTCATAGGATCCTATGACTTGGAAGATTTAAGATCACAATTGTGCACATGATCACCGCCCAGTGTGTGACCCCGTTCCATAGTCTTGTATGTTCTATGGGTTTCATCCAAATGTTAGTCAAGAACATAAAAAGCATAAGATGAAAATGGCCATATAATGAATATCATTCAATCAAGATTGTCTTACAATAAAATAGTTTACAAGGCCAATCTAATTGGCTTGCAAAGCACTATTCCAACAAGCAAATAAACAACACATGAAAATGATTAACACACAAATTACATATATGTTTGAGCAAACCAGTATAGTTCAGGCCACATAGAGAGGGGATAAAGCAGTGAGTTCCATTTCAGAAGTCTAAATGTGATTTGGGCAAGGAGCCAAGCAGGAAGTAGATCTCCAACTTGCAATACGATCAAAGTGTTAGAAGCCTATAATCTTCCAATGATGAAGTGAAATAAGGAATAAGAAAATAGCTAAAAAGGTGTAGTGCCAACTTTAAAATTTGAAAAAGTAGTTAGTGCATATATTTGGATATGTTGTTGGAAAAGTAATAATTATATTGGACTTAATAGGTTGTAGGTGAAGGAAAATAGTAATAATGAAATAGAGAAAGACAATATAGGTTATTGAAAGAAGATATATAGGCTATTAGAAAATGTACTTTGGAAATAAAAATAAAAATGATGTTGAGTAATGTGCAAAATGTTATGTGTTTCAATTTTCAAATAGTATAAAATATGAAAACGGAATTTAAAATAAAACCAAACAACCCCTAGATACCCTTATCTACTATACATTTAAGTAAAAACAAAGATATTGTAACGAATTACACTAAAAATACTCCATTATGGCATTGCAAGTATTTTTCATTACCTTTAATTAATTCCCTAAAGCTCAAAACATTGGAAGTGGAAATAATATAGCTTCGTGATTATTATTAGTTTCAAATTAATTTTTTTTGGTTAATATATAGTTAAACTTTTTTATTAACATGCTAAGCTTGATATTTGGCAAATATCAAGCTTAGCACGTATTCATTTGTTATAACATAATTCCTTCTAATTATTGTACATATCATTAGTTATAGGTTGGTTAGAAAAATAGTTAGTGTTTGTTGGGTAGCTCAACTAACTAGTGCAGGTAATGCTGCTAAGCTGCGTGTATATAAGCCCTTGTATTCTTCATTTCTAAAATGCCATACACATTCACATTTTCCACCAGATTGCATTGGATGTATGCGCCCAATCTCTCATCTGCCAGTCCAGAACGTTCGTTTGTTTCTTCATCTTAGCATGATTCTTAACATGGTATTGAAAGTAATTGCACATCTACTGCTGCCCTTCAATAAGTTTGCTTTTCTCCCCTTCGTTTTTCTCTTCCTTGATTCTTTTTCATCCATGGATGCTCTTTGATTGTCCTTCTCTGCTGCGTCAAATGGCCAATTGCCGCTGACAACACATCCAGTCCAATGGCCAATGGCAAATTATGCGTCATGGGAATGAGCGATGTTGATTGCTCTATCAGTCAAAAATAAATTAAAGTAAGATATGTGGATGATTTGATTTTGAAACCACCGGTTGATGATCATGCTTTGCTCAATTCATGGATATGAAACAACAATGTGGTCATCTCTTGGCTCTTGAACTTAGCATTATATATACGGATTCTGCTCACGCCATGCGGATGGATCTTAAGGATAGGTTCAATAGGGCACAAGTCTACGTTTGATTGACAAGTTCTCGCCGGAGTTGAAACAAACGAGAACCTGCACTTTGCATTGTCGGAGAAGATAATGCTTTGCAGAGATATCCAGAAGACCAACACATGTCAACAATCCCACTCCAACATCTCACAATTTTGCGGACTCTGAACCTCAATCCACTGCTTTCACTACAGGTACCTGGTTTCCTGCTTCCTCTTCTCATGAATTTTCTACTAATACATGGGAGATATCACTCTTAGCCCCCATATGACTCTATACAATTTTGATATGTCCTAGAAGTTAAAATGCAACTCTTATCTTCAATTCTCTTCTTCAAAATTCCCATCTTACCGTCACATTCACTAATTATCGTTTTATGATTTTGGATGCCTAGACTTTGAAAATTATTGGCAAGGGTGAAAGGCAAAAAGGAATGTGGTCTCTGCATTCTTGATGCGAATACTTCGTTCACTACTCGTGTAACTTATCTTAATGCAATCAGTTCACACGTATGGCACCATAGACAAGAGATGCCATAGACAAGGACATCTATGCACTGAAGTTTGATGTAACATATTTTAATAAACCTTGTGCGTATGTCCGTTGGCAAAGCAACGCAAGCTAATTTTTCTTAATAGCCATTTGAACTTATATATATAGACACTTGGGGCAGTATTCAAAAAATTAGACCGTTCATTAAACTGAAAAATTTATCGGTTCATGGTTCATTAGTTCAATCGTTGGTCGGATTGTAATTGAACCATGACGTTATAATTACAAAATATATATTTATATTATGTATATTACTTAAAAATTAATAAATGACAAAGTATAAAACATAAAGAGCTTAAATAATATAGTCTAACATCACTACCCAAACTTCACAATTTATATTATAAATGACCACAATAATTTAAATATCTCAAGTCTAAAATTTAAAGGTGAAAGTGTGTAAGTTAATCTTAAAGTCTAATCTCTAAACCAAGGTTTTTTTTTTTTGACTTTTAGATAGCTTATGAGGTATATCTTGGCCTTCAAATTTTGTATTTAGACAAAAAAATTTAAAAAGAAATTTCATTAAAAATTAAATGAAAAAAACCGTGGTTCACCAATCCAACCTGCTGGTTCTAAATGTTTTTAACAAAATATGATATTTTTTTTAAGTTTCCCAATTTTTTGAAAAAATTGGATCAGTTCACTAGTTGGTTGACAGTTAGATTGATCCAACCGGCTGGTCTGGTCCAATTTTTTAAATCATGACTTGGGGTCCCTGACACACATGTGCTCACACAAGTCATCATTTCTTTCTCACAATTGTGGATGATTGTACAAGACTTATGTGGACATTCATGCTCACACACAATTCTAACGTCTCTCACATTATTTCAAATTTTTTCACACTCAAATAAAATCAATTTAACATCACTATTAAGAAGGTACAAGTGATAATGCAAAAAAGTTAAATCATTTAGATTTTTACATTAAACATGTTATCATTCACCAGCTTACATGCATTGAAACACCACAACACAGTGTTGTTTTGGAATGCAAGCACCAGCATCTACTGAATGAAGCCCATGTCTTCTATTTCTAATATCACATTCATATTCATATTCATTTTTAGTTAAAAAAAATAGAATTCCATCTATCATTCTGAAAAACAAATCCCTTTTCAAAATCTGCTATCAAAGTGCAGTTGAATACTCCTATTTCAAAACCTTCAGTTGACTCACATATGTTTCCACATTAAGTGCCCATCGCACTAAATTTGAGCTACATTTTTGACCTTCCATCTTAATAGGATATCCAAATGCCATTAAAGGATACAAGTTTTATGACGTAACTATAAGGCAAGTTATAATCTTTTTCTAGATGCTATTTTTCATGAGGAGGTATTTCCTTTCACAGAATTCTCTACATATCAACAGATCCCTGATCCTTTCCATGTTCGTTCCTTTCATTTCCACCTGATAACTCCTTCACTAATTTTTTTGCTCAGTCTAGGCCTTCTATAGCTCCTATATCTCAACTCACTATCACCAATCCTATTATCCCAGCTCATAAGTCTACTAGAATCCTAGCCTAAACATCCATCGTACTTACAAGATTATCATTATGGTCTCTTGTACTCAAATTTGTCTCTCTCTTATTGTGGATATCCTATTTCCAACTATGTCTATTATTAGTCATTCTCTCCCATTCACTAGCAACTCTTTCTCACTATATCATCCCAACTAAGAGCCTAATCATATCAGCAAGTAGTCAGAGTTCCTAAGTAGCATGTAGCCATGTAATTTGAGAGTTCTTTTTCAAACAACACTTAGACTGTTGTCCCCTCCCTCCATGTAAATACATAACTAATTGCAGGTGGATCTTTAAATTGAAACTCAAGGCAGATAAAATAATGAACAGACACAAGGCTTGCTTGGTCACTAAAGGTTGTACTTATACCTAATAGCTCGGTATTGATTTTGATAGTAGAAAGAGGATCAAAAGGTGGTGAATTAATCCTTTTCAAGTCAATAAAACACTTTTTGACCCTGTTGTAGTGAAAGGTTTTGCAAACAAAATTGATTAAAAAAATTTGTAAAAGTCCAAATGGACAAAGTGAAGTAAAGCAAATAATAAAGTGAACACAATAATTTATAGTAGTTTAGCAAGCTTACTCTATTACCAAAGATATAGTCTTAGGATTTTTAACCTACACTTATATTAAACATAAATGAAGTTATAGAGAAGACAAAATATTGAAAAATAAATAACAAAAAATAATTTCCTTTATCACAGGAACTTCTAACAGACTGGATGTTGGAAGGCAAATGCAAATTTCAAGCGCAGCTTCCAAATTAGTATCCTGGAGAGTTCTAAACTTTGAGAATGGCTTATTACTTCTAACTTGAGACATCTAATATTTAAATAGATCTATCTTCTAATAAGGTTATTTCCTTCAATATGCCGATTACCATGTAAAGACTCCAATAACTACTTTCCTTCCATGTTTTCAAATGATTATTCTCCTTCTTTTTATAAGCTCTCAATTGGAGAACATTGTTTCTTGATCTTGTGTGATTGATGATTGAATATTTTCCTTATTTATAGCATATACAGTATGGAATAAGATTTATTTAACAAGATTATTACAAAAGATCATAATCAAAACATATCTTGAGGAGAACCCAATAAGCTCTCTATTTTTTATGATGATCCATTTGCATATATGAGGTGCACCCTTTGAATTTTAACTCCCCCTAACTGTGAACTATTTTCAAATTTCTAAAGGCAGGTAAATCACAGTTATTGTAAAATGATCATAGATAAATAAAGTACCAGCATAATCACATTTCAAAGTAGATTAACTTTTGAGCATGAACAACATAATCTTATCAAAAAGGATCATGGATAGGTTAAATACCAGCATAATCACACTTCAAGGCAAATTAAGTTCAGTTACTATAAGATGAGCTTGAATAACATATTCATATTAAAAGTATGGGATGTTAAACCTTGATAGCTCAAGAATCTAGCACCATAAGATTTATTCTTATAGATCAAATACTAATATGTTAGCATCAACAAAATGAAGAACAGAGAACATTAGAAGGTTCCAATATGACAAAAGAATAGTTTCACATGACAAAGCATTAGAATAGAAAATTCTAGTTCATTAGTTCAAAAATTCTAGAGTTCATTTCCATCTCCCCATTCACTATCAAAAAGGGCTAATTATCATCCCTGCCATGCTTACGGTGACTTTTGCCGAGTTCATAAATGTCATGATAGAGATCAAAAATGCGATGATGGAGATGACAAAAATTGTCATCAATAGAGGTGGCAAGATTCTAAAGATGGGTGCTAACTACAAAAATGTCCCTTTTTAGGGCAATAAGAGTGAGTTGTATAACTTTAATTCCAAGAATAGTAGATGAATGGGGTGCTATTTTGAGTTGGCACAAATAGATATAGAGGTAAATTTTTTGGCCAAATCGAGGGATACATAGATGGGGGTTTTGCCCTTGGTTCTATGAGAAGACCAGAGATTGCTGGTGGGGGGTGCAATAGAGCTAATAGTTCTCTTAAACCACACTCCATCTTCACTAAGTTGAATTTTCATTTTTCTTAAACTTTGAAGGTCAATGAGTTTTCTTTCTTTGGGGTCCTCAAACTAGGAGAGTAGTAGGAACACTATTTCAGTAGCAAGTAGTTTAGTGATAATCATTCTATAAGATAAAGTTTTTGAGGGATGGTGTAATGTATAGATCATGTGATGAAGTTTAATAAAACTAAGATTAACTGGTTTTCCAAAAATAGCCATCTACAATAGAAAAATGGTGAGACGGTTCATATCTCTGGTGTGACCGCAATTGTGAGCAATCACGAACATAATAGTGAGGTTAATAAGATGATGAAGAAGGAAATGGTCAATGTGTAGCTGATTCAAGGCCTTCCCACCACCAAGTTTGGGAAGATTTCCATTCCAAAAAATAGCTTTTACCTCAGTTAAATCAAAGACAGGATCAAATCACCACTCCCTAAAGCTAAAGAATTGATCCCCATGATTATTCAGACCTAAACATTGATTAATTTTTTCAACATCAAACTTGATAGGATACCAAAGCACATTAAAAAAAATTATGATATTTTGAGTAGTTTTGTTTTCTTTGAAGGTTAAGTTTGCATAAAAAAAATGTACTAGTAGGGGATATGATGGTTTATCAATTTACATAAATGATTTCTATCTAGCTTTTTGATCCAAGAGAGAACTGGGAATGGTGGGATAGCATCAAACTTAATAGACCTCCCATAGTTGATTTTGCAAGAAGATGTATCACTGTTGAAGGTTTCTACAGCATGAGGAATAGGGAATTTCACATATTTGGGTACTGAAGAGAAAACCCACCCATCAAAGCTGAATGATGTGACTTACAAGATGCATATCCTAGGGGTATTGATTGAAGAGATGGTTTGGGAGAAAATGAGCAATGAGCTGAGTTTGGCAAAAGTAGTTATTTTGAGATTGGTGGTTTTGTGAGAGTTTGAGTGACAGATTGTGAGTGAGTGGAGCTATTGGACATGGAGTCATAGGCCATGAGTTTTGGTTGCTAAGGGGTGTGAGAAGATTTCTTGATTTCATAACCAAATGATTGGTGGCTAGAGGCTTGCTTCGATGAGGACAATGCCATTGATGAAGAAGAGAAATTTGAGGGTTTCTTTATGAGATGGAGAGAAAATGTGGAAAGTTAAGAGATTCTAAACATGTTTTCCTTTATTAATTTTGGAAAAATCAAGGAATACTCCTTCCTATAATTTAATGAGAAGGTTTTGGAAAGAACATATTTACTTCTATTATTGAGAAAAAAAGAAATTTTATTTTAAATTTTGGTGGGAGAATATCTTCCAATTGGAATTTAGTTTCCACATAATTTCTACAAATAACACCACTTGAAACATGATCTTTAATCAAATGATGCCTTATTTCTATATGCTTGGCTCTAGAATGATGAATAGGATTTTTTGTGATGCAGATAGCACTTATATTATCACATTTTATAGATATGTTGACGAAACTCATATCTTAATCTTGGAGAGTTTGTTTCATCCACAGAATTTGAGTGTAGTAATTTCCAAGTGCCATATATTTTGCTTTCATTGTTGATAGTGTGACAATGCTTTATTTTTTGCTACACCAGCTTACCAATCTTTCTCCAAGGAATTGACATATTCCTGTGGTACTTTTTCTATTGATCTTGCATCCTACATAGTCAGCATCAGAATATCCAACAAGATAAAAATATTTTGAGCAAAGGTACCAGATATTGTGGTGAGAAGATCCCTTTAAGTATCGTAATATTCATTTGACTGCTCAAAGATGAGATTCCTCTAGCTTTGCTTGAAACTGAGAACACATGTTTCTTGAGAACAGAAGTTTGGTCTGTTTGTGGTAAGATATAGTAAATTTCTAATGATCCCAAAGTACATTGTTTAATTCATCAATTCCTTTTTCTTCTGGATCATTCTTTAGTTTGGTATTAGGTGCCATGGGAATTGATGTTTCTTTGCAGTTTTTGATTCCAAATTTCTTAAGTAGCTCCTTTGTGTATTTTCTTGGCATATGAATATTCCTGTGGAACTTTGTTTGGTTTGGAGTAACTTAGTTCTCCCATGAGACTCATTTCAAACTCACTTTTCATAAAGCTTGCAAATTCTTCACAAGAAAAGTTTTAGTACCACCAAATATAATATCGTCTACATAAATTTGTACGAGCAACATTTCATCATCAACTTTCTTCATAAAAAGAGTAGTGTTAATGGTGCCTATGGAAAATTCTTGAGAGGGAAAAAAAGTGCCCAACCTTTCATACTAGACCTTGGGGGTTAGTTTTAAACCATACAATATTGTAGATAATTTAAAAACATGGTTGGGAAATTAGTATTCTCAAAATCATGTGAGTGTTCAACATAAACCTCTTCCTTAATAAAACTGTTTAAAAATGCACTCTTAACATCCATTTGAAAAGGAGTAAAAATTTTGTAGGATGCATATGCAAGTAACATGCGAATAGATTCTAATCATGCTACGGATGCATATGTTTCATCAAAATAAATACTTTCTTGTTGGGAATACCCTTCTGCAACAAGTCTTACTTTGTTTCTTGTCATGACTACTTTCTCATCCAGTTTGTTATGAAAAATCCACTTGGTTCCAATAATTGGTTTGTCTCTTTCTACCAAGTTCCACACTTCATTTTTGTCAAATAGGGAAATCTCTTCCTTCATTGCATCTTTCCAAAACCTCTCATATAGTAGTTCTTCATGTAGATCAATAGGTTCTATGAGTGATAATAGAATTATGTTACTAATATAATGATCTTTTGCCTTTGATCGAGTCATTATTCCCGCTTCTAGTTTCCCAATTATTTTATCAGTTGGATAAGTTAATGCATGTTTGAACTTTTGTATTCTTTTTTTGTTTCCTTCATTAGATGTTTTGCTTGGATTTTCAAAGATGCTTTCTTCGAAACTTTCTTTTTCAACTTCTTTCTCTTGCTGGACAACTTTAATGATTCTATTAATACCTACAGATTTTATGCTCAAAGTATCTTTGGCAACAAGAGGATTAGTCTCATTGAAAACAACATGTATGGATTCTTGTATGGCTTTTTTCCTCTTATTGAAAACTCTATAAGCTTTGCTCTGAACTCAATATCCCATAAAAATGCCTTTATTTGATTTTGAATCAAATTTAGCAAGATGATCTCTATCATTTAGAATAAAGCATTTGCATCCAAATACACGAAAGTATGAGATGTTTAGTATTTTCTCATACCATAGTTCATAAGGATTATATTTATAAAAGGTTTGAGAAAAACCTGGTTGGCAATGTAACATATGGTGTTTACTGCCTCTTCTCAGAATGATTTAGACAACTCATATTTGCTTAATATTGCTCATGCCATTTCTTGAAGAATTCTATTTTTTCCTTTTGCCACACCATTTTGTTGTGGTGTTTTTGGAGCTGAACAATTGTGGGAATATCCATTTTTATCACAAAAAATTATAAACTTATTATCATCAAATTCCATTCCATGATTACTCTGTATAGCTTGAATAAAATACCTTTTCTCATTTTAGATTTTCTTAGTAAGACCCACAAAGGATTTTAAAGCATTATTTTTTTGGGAGAGAAAGCGAACCCAGGTAAATTGTGAAAAATCATCAACAATCACAAAGATATATTTGCTCCCACCAAGAGAGAATGTTTTCATAGGTCCAAAAAGATCTAGATGAAGAAGATCAAAATATTTTGATGAAGATATGTCATTGATAGGTTTGAAATAAGCTTTGACTTTTTTTCCTTTAATGAATGCATCATATACTTTGTCTTTCACAAACTCAATTTTGGGAATCCCTTTAATGATCAAGTCAATTCATGTTTGCTTGCTTAAGTTGTCTATGACATGTCTAATTAGGATCTTCTGAAGCTACTAGGCATTCAACATTTTAGCTAGATAGATCATCCAAGTTAATGCAGTAAATGTTTCTATCCCTAACAGTAGAAAAAAATGATTTTATCATCCCTAGTAACGATGTAATGTGAGGGTTCAAATTGTATCTAATATCCATTGTTGCAGAGCTAGCTTATGCTAAGAAGATTGTGTTTCAGACCATTTACCAGATAAACATTCTCAATTGAAGTTCTATTCATTTTTCCAACTATCTTTACCTATGATTTTACCTTTTGTGTTGTCAGCAAATAGGATGTTTCCCCTACTGAAGTCCTACAAGTTTGTGGAAAATGATCTATCGCCAATCATGTGTCTAGAACATTTACTGTCCAGATACTATTTGTCTCTTTGATTTTTCTTTACTGGATCTTACATGATAATTTGTTAATATTTTAGGTACCCACGTAGTAATGAGTCCTTATTTGTTAGTCTTTAGAATCTATATGTATTTAGTTCCAATGTCATTCCTTGTAAGACATCTGTAGCAAACATGGCTTTTCCTTCCATAGGTATAACATATTTTTTGTTTCCTGTTTTGAAAGTATTGGGTTTGACTATTTTTCTCTTTCCTTTAATAGTTCTTTTTAAGTTGTAATTTTCTTCTAACAGAGAAGAAATTCAAGCTCTTGAACTTTCCTAACAAGCCTATTTCTATCATCCACATCCTTCTTGATAATTTTGTTATAACTTTGAACAAGTTTATCCTTTTCATCAAGAATATTTTTTATCCAATAGTTTAGAGTGTTTATCTCCTATTGCATCTCAGCTAGTTGATTTTGAAATTCCTCATGCAACCTAGTATTTTCATGTTCAGAATTACTAGTACTTATTTCAGAAAAGAGAGTTATCTGTCGATCAACCGTAAGACAGTTGTCTTCATTGTCGAATTGATCAGAATCTGAGTTATCCCATGTGATGGTCATTGCTATAGACTTAGAACATTTCTTGGGTTTGAAATTTCTCTTAAGCTTTGGATAGTCAAGTCTCTTGTGGCCAACTTCATGATACTCATAGCAAATGATTTGCTCAAATTGTTGGTAGCCAGTGCTTTCTCTTTTGGAACTTGATTTTTTGTCTTTTTTGAATGGATTTCTTGCTTGAGTTAGTTGCCATAGATATTTTGTGATCATTGCTATTTCATTGTTCAAGACATCCTCATCCAAATCTCCTAAATTGTCGTTCTAGTGAACTTGTTTTGAGTTGAAGGCAATATTTTTCTTAATTTTTTCTTCAGAACTTTCTTCTTTTGAAAAAAGTGTTATTTCATGAGAAGTGTGTGACCCGACGAGTTCCCCCATTAATAGAATTTCCAAGTTTTTGGCCTCATGTATTGCAGCTACCTTTGGTGTCTATTACCATGGTAAGGATTGCAAGATGTTTTGAACTTGTTCACTTTCTGATATGATTTTCCTAAGTGGAAACATGGGATTGACTATCTCCATGAAATGTGCATACATTTAGATGATTAATTCATCTATTTTCATGAATAACATTTTGTATTAGATGACTTGAAGCATGTTCCATATCCCTTTTGCAGTAGAGCAAGTGTTGACTCTGTTTTCTTTTGTCTTCCATAGTAAGTTCTATTATGCCTTTAGGACACATGTTCTTGGTAGTTGGAATAAGTGGTCTATCAATGCCCATGCTCTATAGGTCATGATCAAGAGCTATGAAAAATTCTTCGATTCGATTCTTCCATGTGGGGTAGTTTCTACCATCAAACAAGGATGGATGAGTATGTGGCTATCCTTCTACATAAACATTAAAGCTAGACATAGCTATTAGGGTCAATTAAGCTCAAGTTTGTTAGAACTTATAATATAAGCCTCGATGCTCCAATGCTAATTGATAGTAAAAAAGGGATCAAGAAGGGGTGAATTGGTCCATTTAAAATTAATAAAACACTTTTTAACCCTTTTGTAGTGAATTGTAAACAAAATTGATTAAACAGATTTGTAAAAGTCCAAACTAACAAAGTGAAACAAAGCCGATAATAAAGTGAACATAATGATTAATAGTGGTTCAGCAAGCCTACTTCACTACATAAGATATAATTTTAGAATTTTTAACTTGCACTTATATTAAACACAAATGAAGTTACAGAGAAGACAAGATATTAAAAAATTAATAATAAAAGCAACTTCTTATATCGCAAAAACTTCTAACAGACTAGATGCTAAAAGGCAAAAGCAAACTTCTAGTGCAGTTTCTAGATTAATATCATGGAGAGTTCTAAACTTTGAGAGTGGCTTATTACTTCTGAGACATCTTCAATTAAATAGATATGTCTTTTAATGAGGTTGTTTCCTTCAATATGCAAATTACCATGTAAAAACTGCATAGGCTACTTCTTTCCACGCTTCTGAATGATTATTCTCCTTTTTTTATAAGCCCTCAATCAAAGCACATTGTTTCCTAATCTTGTGTGATTGATGATTGAACATTTTTCTTTTTTAGGGCATATACAATATGGAATAAGGTTTTTTTTTAACAAGATCATTGCAAAAGATCATAATCAAAACATATCTCCAGGAGATCACTACAGATTTCTTGGAAACTTTCTCTTCGATTGCTAAATTCACTAGTGTAAAGATTCTTCTTACTCTTGCTACATCACAACAGTAGCACTTGGCTCAACTTGATGTCAATTGTGTGTTCTTTAACAACAATTTATTCGTAGAAATCCACATGGATCTTTCCCTAAGTGCATTCCTTGTTTCTCTTTCCATAGTTTTAGCTCAAACTTGTCTACAAGCTAGCAATGCATTATATAGCCCATGACAAGTGTCTATCTATTGTTATTCAAAATTGTCTATAGTCTTGGTTAAACTTGGTTTTACTTATTCCCAAAATGACCACAGTTAGTTCACAAAACGTTCTAGACAATTAGTCCTCGCCATCTTAGTTTATGTCGATGATATCATCATAGCTAATCTCTATCAGATAAAAATTACTCAATTACAGATTATTTTATAGAAAAAATTAAAATTGTGATATTGGTGCATTAATGCACTTCTTGCTTTTGGAAATCTCATGTTCTTCTTCTGGCATCTTTGTATCTTAAAGGCACTATGCCCTGTAGATTCTTGATGACACAGGCCTTCTCAGTGCTAAGCTATCTCAAGTACCTTTGGATTTGACTACTAAGTTCAGCTCCACTAATGGAGACCCTTTACAAGACCAAACACAATATAGGTACTTAATTAGCATATCATTGTATCTCACCCTTACTTAGTCGGATATAATATTCTCAATTCATTGCCTTAGCTAATTCCTATTGCACATCCTACAATTCACCTCCAAGCTACTCAACAAATCCTTCGCTACATCAAGAACACTTTAGGTTAGTGTATCTTTTTCTCATCTAAGTCCTTATTGTAGCTTCTTACCATCTTGGATATAGATTGGGCATCCTTGAATCTCACAAGTCAACCACTAGGTTTTGAATGTTTCTTGATAACACTCATTCTTTAGAAATTGAAGAAACAAGTTGTGATGTCTAGGTCATTTGCAAAAAAGGATACAAGGTACTCACCGCCATAGTAACTGAAATTACTTGGCTGAACAGCTCCTTTAAGACCACCATGTTCATTTGATTGCACCACCATTACTTTTTTGTGACAACATAGATATATTAGACATTGCCTTCAATATAATTTTCCATAAGCATATGGAACACTTTAAAATTGACTGCCATTTCATATGAGAGAAAGTCTCTAATGGCAAGCTAAAGCTTATGTTCATCTGTTTTAGTCATTGACTCACTGACATCTTCACCCTTCTCAACTGCCTTTCTTTCTTATCTCCTTTTTAAGATGGTTATCTGTAACCCTCATGGTCCATCTTAAAAGGGAGAAGATATTAAGCTCAGCAAGTATTCATTCATTATAAAAGAATTCTTTCTAATAAGTTAGTTAAGGAAATAGTTAGTGCTTGTTAGATAGCTCAACTAACCTTAATGTAGTTAATGGTGCTAAGAAACATGTATATAAACATTTCACTCTTCATTTCTAAAGGCAATACATATTCATAGTTTCCACCAGATTGCATTGAATGTATGCGCCCAATCTCTCAACTGTCAGTCCAAAATGTTCTCTTTCTTTTTCTTCATCCTAACTTGATTCTTAACAATGAAACCTAATAAAACCTACCTATGCTCAACCCACTAGAATCTATTTCCAAATTTTTAAAGCTAAACCCAATCAATTGGGAGAATTGCCAAAATTGTAAAAATATGACTATAAGTAAGGCCATTTTGTGAAAGAGGATTGGAATTAAGGCCTGTACTAAACTAGGACTATAACTATATAAAAAATAAGGTAAAAAAAGGGACAAAGCTCACCAAGAAACACAATTAGTATCAACATACGCTTGTATGGTGCTTGGCTCACATAGCTTTATGCCTCATCATGTGTGATGTATATTCCAATAAAAGGAAAAATTACAAAAATAAGACCACAAATAAGGTCATTTTGTGAAAGAGGATTGAAATTAAGGCAAAAAAAAAAATTAACTATATAAAATTGAAATAAGGAGCAACATCATTAGTTTTCACCATATTTTGGATCATCAATTGTTTTGGATGTATCAGGGGAATTTTGCATGTGGCACCTCAACATTGTTAGTTTTCATCCCATTTTGCATCGTGAGTTTTTTGACTGAATTGTGCAAATTTTGTAGCATTCTAGCATCATCAATTTTCACCCCAATTTTGCATAATTAATTTTATTGGATGAACCTGTTGAAATTCATATAATTTGAGTCGTCATAATTTTTTTTATCTAATTCTACATTAATAATCATTTTAGATGTGTTAAATGAATTTTATAGCTTTCAGTGTCGTTTATTTTCATTTGATTTTACATCATTAATCATTTCGGATAAAATGGACAAATTTCTTACCATTCTAACTTTGTAAACTAAAACAATGTTTCATTTTTGTTCTACTTTTTGTTGCTCCTTATTTCAATTTTATATGGGGTAAGTTGTATTTTTGGTACCATAAGTTAGGTCTGTTTAGATTTTGGTCCCATTCTTTATTAGTTTCATACATTGCATCCAATAAGTGTGTTTTTTTCTTCAATTTTAGGACTGAAAAGGGTTTTCATCTAGAAATTAATGGAGCAGCTCACATGCTACTCACATGGCCATTAAGTTGAGGTTTTTGGTCCCCATAAGTTATGCCCATATGGATTTTTGATTTCGACAAAAGCTGCAACAAATTTTTGTAAAAGACGAAAAAACAATAGCTACAAGTGAATTTGCCATTTGTTTTTGTGGCATAACACCTCCATTGAAAATCTTATGGACAAATGAAAATCAAGATATAAAGTCTTATGGTTTTGCTTCCACGAATAATAGGTTTAATTTCTTTACTTGGGAAGACCCTCAAATGTGTGAAAGAGTAAGACATGTGTTACTTAGGTCGCTTAGGATGTTGGAGGTAATGAAGAAAAAGTTGTTAAAACTTCAAAAAATGCAAACTATGTTGCAATATTTGTTGGTGGTTTCTTGATTGATGGTTTTTTTACTTTGTTGGAACTAAAATTCAAATAGTTCTAACTTATGGGGCCCTAAGAAACACCAATTAATGTCCACGTGAGTGAGACCTAAGTGGCTCTATTAACTATTGGACATGAAGCCTCTTTGGTCCTCAAATTAAAAAAAAAGGCGCTTTTTGAGGCAATGTATGAAAATTATATACAATGTGATCAAAATCCAAATGGCTTTAACTTATGGGACCAAAAATGACATTTACACTTTTATATGATTATCTTTTTGGTTGCTCCATAATGTCCTACTTCTTAAATTTGGTTACCTTATCTATTGCTCCTTAACTCTATGCTCTTTCGCAAAATGACCTTACTAGTGGTCCTATCCCAGCTAGGATCACAAGTAGTGAAATTGATCCCTAACTTAGATTCTCCAATTCAAAACATATGATCATTGCAAGATATTTATGACTCGTGGCTTTGCTTTATTTTCTTGTGATCCTTAGATTTTTGAAGATGCTAGAAAAGAAAAGGTGCAGATCGTAACAATGAATGAAGGGAATCTATATTTAAATAAGCTAAAATGTGGGAATTGTTAGATTTGCCAAAAGCTAAAGAGGTAATTGGGCTGAAATGGATTTATAAGACAAAATATGATAAAGATGGGTTAATGAAGATTAGACTTTAATGAAAGCATAGAAACCATAAGACCATCCTTTGCTGTCACAACACAATTAGAAGTTGATGTTTTTCAGCTTGACATTAAATCAGCTCTTTTGAATGGCAAGATGAGGTATATGTCAAGCAACCATAAGGTTTTCTGGTGAAAAAGAAATGAGAATAAAGTCATAGACTTCGTAAGGCATTGTATGGACTAAAGCAAGTGCTTTAAGCATGGAATTGCAAAAACTAATGGATATTTCCTTCAAAATGATTTTCAAATAAGTAAGAATGAACTACTACTATGTGTGAATAAAGAAGGTAAGAGTTTTAGTTGTGCGCTTATATATATGTTGATAATTTGATCTATTTTACAACTAACTTGCAACTGATATAGGAGGTCAAGCAAAAAATGATGACAGATTTTGGAATGACGAAATACTTTCTATGTATTCAAGTTAAGCAAGCAAAGGGAGAAATTTTTCTTTCTTAGCAATAATACATAGATACTTGCTCAAGAAACTCTACATGGAACACATCAAGCCACTAAGTGCACCAATGATGCCAAGTGAAAAATTGCAAGTTGGTGATGGCTCAATAAAGGTAGATGCAAAAGATTTACCAAAGTTTGGTTGTTTCTCTCATTTATCTCACCTAAACAAGGCTTGATATATCATACACCGTGGGTGTGGTTCAAGGTTTATGAATGATCATAGCAAAGTTCACCTTACCAATGTTTGAAAAATTGAACCATTTGTTGAATCAAAAAATTTACTGGTTCACGGTTCACTAGTTTAACAGCTGGTCGGACTGTAGTTGAAGCGCGACATTATAATTATGAAATCTATATATTTATATTATAAATATATTACTTAAAAATTAATAAAATACCAAAATATAAAACATAAAGAATTTAAAGGATATTGTCTAATATTACAATCCAATTTCAAAATTTATATTATAAATAATTGCTTTAAATATATTAAGTCTAAAGTTTAAAATTGAGAGTGTGCAAGTTAATTCTAAATTTGAAACTCTAAATTAAGGCTTATTTTTTACTTTTAGATAGCTTATGAAGTGTAACTTAACCTTCAAACTTTGTATTTTGACCCAAAAAAAATTTAAAAAAAATTATTAAAAATTAAATAAAAAAATCGGTATGGTTCAATTGAATCGTGAATGGTTCAACAGTTCAATAGTCTGACAGGCCGGTTTAAATGATTTTTACAAAATATGACTTTTTTTATTTTTCCAGTTTTTTGATAAAATCGGATCGGTTCACTAGTCGATTCAGTCTGATTTTTTAAACAGTGCACCTTAGTATCACAAAAAAGAAAAAAAAAATCTTATGATATCTTCAAGGGACCAAAAAGCTTGGGCTTTGATATGCTAAGGATGAACAAAGAAAGTTGGTTGGATTCACCGAGAGTGATTGATCAAGTTCAATTGATGATAGAAAAGAACATAACGAGGGATACATCTTTTGCTTTGACTCAAGTGTGATTTCATTGAGTTCATGAAAACAAAATCTATGCCTCTATGATTAGCAAAAGTCAAATTTAATTTTTATTTTTTCTTTTTAATATATACATACGCACATCAGGAGTTTGCTAGGTTCAATAGTACATTCTAGCAATAGAGGTTGCATATGAAGTAATTTGGTTGCAACAAATTTCAATGACTTCCAGGAAGTGCTGAAAGAACAGATGGAGATCTATTGTGACAACTTTTTAGTAGTAGCAATGACAAAAAATCCTGTGTTTCATTCTTGTTAAAGGCATATAGATGTTTGCCATCATTTTATTCATGAATTCGTTAGAAAGGAAGAGACTGTGGTGGAATTTATCAATATAAATGATCGGCTTGTAGATTTCCTTGCCAAGGCTGTCACTCTAGATAAGTTCAAAAGGTTCAAGGCGCAAAAATTACAAATTAAAGGGGAGTGTTAGAAACTAACTTGTAATTTCCAGAAATAAAATTCTGCACAAGACTAGAGGAATTTAATATGTTGTTCGAATACTCTGTAGGAGTGTGTTGTTGCAATTATCTTTGTTTTATCAGATAAAAAAAAAGGCAAAAAACTAGCTTAAAAATATTTTTCTCAAATAGCAGCTCTTCTATAAATCTTGTTGCCTTGCACTCATAAAATCTTCTCACTTAATAACCAGCACCTAGAAAGGTTTTCCCTTCTCGCTCCTAAACAGGTGTACTTTTAGAAGTAGCAGAGAAGCTAATGCAATAAACTGCTACCAATGGTAACTCTGAGATATATTTGATGATGCGTGAGGTGGATTTCAACAAGTTTTCGATGACTTGTGTTATGTACGCCAAGGCTCATTCGGATATGTTTTTATTTTCATTTTCTGTTCCCATCATGTTTAAAAGTTAAAAAATTAGTTATAATTTTGAAAATAAAAATGAGATTGTATTTGGTTGTTTTGTTTGAAAATAAAGAGTAGGGTAGTTATACAGTTGAAAATTTAAGTGATTTGTAATTTTTTATATTTAAAAGGATTTTTTCTTTTAAAGTACATGTAATTTCATTAATTTTTAAAATGATAGTGAATACTTTATATTATGTATACAATTTGAATTTAATTGATGTCATAAGAGGATGATACAATGATAAGAGTAAGTTTAGAAGAAATTGAAAATGAAAATGATGAATGTTTTCTAGAAACATGCATAGAAGTTGATAGTTTTTTTATTTTTCAGTAGTATTGAAAATGAAAAGGGGCCTTGAAGATGAAAAGAAATGGTCTTTAAAAGTGTTGAATTTCCATTCGTGCTGCCCATATCCATATAATTATAACTGTGTGATCTTAAAGCATGGATCACCATATATAAAGGGTAATATATACACACACACACATGTGTGTGTGTGTTCTGGTAATTCATGAGAGCTAGCCTTGTAGTAAACTAGCTAGGATCAACAAAATCCAAACTTAATTAAGTTGAAAAAAGCGGTAGTATTGTTCATTCCACAACTGAAAAAATTTTATAACATGACATTAATATAGAAAAATTGTATTTTTCAACTTAATCAATTCTCTATGGTGTATAATCTGTCAGCAAAGGCCAACACCAAGACCAAGAGGATTTGCCAAAAGTATCCTAAAACTACCGCCAACAGCAAAGTCAGAAGTAACTATGAAATCTGAATAGTAGGAGGAATTCTAGCTGGTGTTGCATGGTATACTGCGGGCTAGAAATTGCTTCTTCGGGGATAATTTCTGAGGTCTATAGTCCCAATATGGTACTGCTCCATCCTTTCCATTACATCAGGAGGATGGCCAACATCTTCAAAGCCTAGCTTGCATCTTGTTCTGAAAATATATTATTGTACACAAATACAGGCATATTCAATATTAATCTTAATTTGCATATTCATATCTTTGCTGAAAGAACAAAATATGGTACCTACTACAATAAAAAGGAACGGATTATGTATTGCAACATTACCTGCAAAATTTAACAAAACTTCTTCAACTCCAGGATGGTCATCAATGAATTGTGTTACATTATAAACCTGAAAGTATTACTTATACTAAGCAGGTAGTAACTGGTAAACTGTATATTATTTAAAAACAGAAAAAAATAAAATGAAATACAACAATAAATCTCATAGAAAAACCCAAATAAAAAAATTGTGTGGAGATATGAGATTGGAAACCTTAATTTTCATCTCGTTTAGTTGTTGGAAGTATAATTTGTAATTTTTTTTTATGCATACTTGGAAAATATAGAGAGCTTGATAATGAAAAAAATCATCCATAAAACTCTATAAACTTGAAAGGAGTCTTTACATTTTTTCAATAGCTTGGAAATTGTAGTCATAAGAAAACTTTGAGTGTGATTCAGTTTATAAATTCTGTACATTTGAGCAGTTTTGTATAAAAAAACACAAGTAAAATCGAGGAATTTTTTTGGTTAAATCTTCTCTTTTCAACATTCAATTACCTAGTAAAATTTCATACTCTTGTTCTTACCATATTAAAATTTAAAATTGAAATTTAAACTAATAAAATAGCATCTAATTTCCAAAAGAGCAAATAAAGAATCCATAATCTTGTATGTAATCTCATTTTTCCTCCTCCAATAACATGGGTGATGAGTCATATGAATAAATAAAATCAGTAGTCAACCGATGAACTAAACATTAAAGACATCACATATAAGTCCAACTTGAGAAACATTACTAAAAATGAGCTTAGTGAGCGAGATCTTCATTGCTTTAAAAGCAATCATTATAGCAATTTTTCTATAGTGAATACCTAACTTTTTGGCATGAATTAAGAAAAGCAATTCTACCCTATCGTTATTCATTCATATTTTTAATAATATTGAACTTTTCCATAATTCCTGCCACTTCAGTTATCATAATGGATTTGTTATCATTCATAGAAAATCAAAAAGAAATTAATAATAAAAGAGCTGCAACATAGTAGTAAAAACTAATTCCTATCTTCTTTCTCACCAAAAAGAAAAGGGGAGGGGGGCGGAGGCGCGGAAGGAAAAAAATCAACAATTCAAGAAAAGGATCTGATCCCTCCATTAATAATAATCCAGCAATCTCTCCTGTTGTTATGCATTGCAACTTCATCATGTGTGTAAATTTTTGCTATTATAATTTTCTCACAACTACACAAAAATCTTAACAAATTGAACAACTTCTCCCCATTTAGAACTGATCAATAAAAGATCATATATGGCATACAGAATCAAATCAATTATATGCCAAAAAAAAAGGCCTGGAATAGTAAAATAAATATTGGATCAGAAAGAACTTACAACTGTGAGCGAGAGTCGAAGGAAATCTGCTAATTTTCTAACTCTCTCTCTCTCTCTCTCTCTCTCGCCTTGGTTCTAACCTTTATAAATAAATTAAGTAACAATTAATTATGTCAGTTTGGGTGTAAACACGCTTACCAAACAGATCACCTATGGAAAGAATGCCTTCCTGGTGTCAACTTTGAAAAATGAATTAAATGTATATCAATGAGGTCAGTATATTAGTTGGAGAAAATTTTCTAGTATATTATTTACATTCAAGTTATGTTTATAAAGATATTAATTGATCATCTAAACTAAAAAAATAGAAGTCTTCTGAACTAATTATAAGATAAAGTGCTATCTTAATTTTTATAGTGTTGGAAAGTAAATCGTTTGTACAACAATATCCATTGAGTTGAGTGGTGATGTTATCTTTGGTTCATGGAAGTTTTTGGCCACCATCTAAAATCAAAGCTCGTTTACAAACTTTGAGATGCACATCAAAGCTTGTTTATATACTTTTAAATACACATGGACTCCAAGTTTCTCTACTTGGATGAGTTCCAAACACTCCCTACTTGTCTCATTAATAGATTGCAACTGAACCTTCTACTACTTTAATACACCTTAAATCCTTTGGAGACAAATATTTGGTGATACTCAAAAGGGAATTATTAGGGTTTCTAGGGCTTTCTAGAACAACAATTAGTTTGTCAAGCTAATCAATTTAGTTGGCCAGATATTTTTTATTTTTTTATTTAGATATATGCATGCACATTAGTAGTATGTTCTTACCAACACTTTATATGTGAGACTTTTATACCATTAGACCAAAGGCAACTCAACCAATTTTTTTTTGGTTGTTAGTAAGTTAGTTACTAGATAGTTAAGACTATCAAATCATTATCTACATAGTTGGCATTGTGTTCCTTTAATAGTAAAAGTAAGCTAAGTTCTCTTCATGTAAGCTCATGCATGCAAGATATTTGCACTCTGGTGCTAAATAAAAATGGAGTTATGATCCTTTTTGGTAGTTAGTAGAACTCAAAGTCTATTTTCTTCGGAATACATTGCAGAGAGTTTTCAGTTTTTGAATTTTTGTAAATTATTTCCTGTGCCCAATTCCCTGTTTTTTTTTTTGATGAAATGACAAAATTTTGACTAAGTTTCAATGAAATATTTTGCATCGAAAAAAGCCTCATTGCAAATCAATTTCCTATGCTTTCCTGATAGAAAGTTCCATCGGAATTTTTTATGACAAAATTGCGACACAATTTAGACGGACTTTAGACCATTGGAATTAGCTCAATTGTCGTCAACTTGTCAACTGAAAAATCAGTTAAAAAATTCCCATCACACTTTTGTGGAATTCACAATGGACTTTTATTTTTTTTATTATTTTTTATTTTTTGGATGGAAGTGCTAGCTATTTCCCTTGGACGCTTAATTTTTCACTAATACGTTTATTGTAAATTTTCAATGAAAATTCCTTGAACTTTCATTGAAAAATTCATTTTTTTAAAAAAATAAATTTAAAATTTTTTCTTTTATTACACCTTTAATGTGTTGATACATCTTATATATAAAATAACATAGAAGTAACAAAATTACAAATAAATAAAAAAAATGATTTTAAAAAAGTAATTTTATAAATATAAATCTTAGTAGGTATTAATTCTTAATTACAAAAATACTAAAAAAAGGATCTTATCTACTGGCATGCAGAATCACCACCAAAGTTGAAATAGTTATCATTATCACCATGGTAATCCTTTTTAGTGCCATGTTGATGCCAATGCTATTGCTCGGTATCCTACTGTTGCACCTAAAGCTGCTACTTGTAGTGTGAGGATAGGGCAGAGGATCCAAATGGAGTATCTCTCTACATGACTAGTTGAGTGAATATGCTCTACATTGCGCCCAACTGCTTTGTGAACATGGCCTGCATATCTTAAATCTGGGCCTCCATAAGGGGCTTTCATTGATGCACTAGGTGAATCCTCCTGATGCGCACTTTTGTTTGAAGGCAACAGTTGATAGCTTAGGTAATAAACCTACCCCTTCTTGTTGGGGCCAACTATAGTCTAAGTCCATAACTCAATCGGAGACTGTTAGGTCTTTGTAGTACTCCCAACACCCTTCGGTTGAGACTGTGATAATGCAAGCTCTCTTGCAAGAAAAATATTAAATAATTAAATGCATTAAAATGTAACTAAAATGAGTATATGCTATATGTGACAAAATTGCAACAAATCACCTAGCTCTCTTGCCTACCAAGCTCCTATTGGCCTTAGTGTTCGCAAATCGTAACATTCATTGAATTGTAAAACTTACTAGTTCATGATTCATGGGTTCAACCATTGGTTGGGTTGCAATTGAACCGCAATTGAACCATGATGTCATAATTACAAAATATATATATTTATATTATGTATTACTTAAAAATTAATAAAATGCCAAAATATAAAACATAAAGAACTTAAATGATATTATCTAGCATTACAATCCAAATTTCACAATTTATATTATAAATGAGCACAACACCTTAAATATATAAAGTCTAAAGTTTAAAATTAAGAGTGTGTAAGTTAATTTTAAACTCTAAATCCTAAACTAAGGGATTTTTTTTTTAACTTTTAAATAGCTTGTGAAGTGTGCTTTAGCTTTCAAACTTTGTACTTAGACCAAAATAAATAAATAAATTTCATTAAAAATTAAATGAAAAAAATCGATTTGATTCAATTGAACTGTGAGTGGTTCACTGGTTCATCAGTCCAACCAATTAGTTTGAATAGTTTTAACACTATATGACATTTTTTTAAAATTTTTTGGTTTTTTGAGAAAACTGAACTGGTTCACCATTTGGTTGACAGTCCAACTGGCCTATCTGGTCTTATGTTTTAAATAGTGATTGGCCTGTCTTTAACAGGTATATGCAAAAATTCTTCCATCATTAGTGACCTCTTTAACTCCTAGGCCTACACACAAAATAAGAATTAATATGAGTCTGTTATATATGTCGAAGAAAATTTGGTAGAATGTCCCCATAAATTGGTCTTTACACCAAAAAATAGAAGTTTAAAATCTAAGTAAACAATAACATATTATCTACTGAAAGGGCATCAACCCATCAACCAGTTAATGAATAATAAAGGAAAGGGTACCAACCCTTCCCCATCGACCATGTTATGCAAATATTATAACTATCAATTGAATAAACATTAAGAAAGTAGACTAAGTTTACTAAAGGCAAAAAGTTAGAAAACTTACTAAACGCATGGCATATGTCCTAATGGAGATAATCCCTCTAGTATGGAGGGATCCACCATTCTTAGAAGCCCAATTCTTCTTAGCTTGTGCAAATTTCTTTTGAAAATCTTAGGATTGCCAGTATTGGTATAAGGTATCCCAAATGTCCTCGCCAATCCACTAAAGCCTCTTGCCTATCTTCCTAGCATGGCCATATATTTCGCTTAGTTAGTGACCCTTTTTAGTATCTAAGGCTTTATGCATATAACCCTCATACTGGGTGTTCCAATAGACATATCTCTGTGAAAGAAAATGAATAAGTTAGTGTACTTTCAACACACACATACATATTTCGTAAAAGTAAATATTTTAATAACAAGCATACACTTTCTATTCCCTAAACATCAAATCTCGAAGGGCTTATGGGATATCTAACCAGGTTTTATAGGGATACTCCTGTACCTTGCTCTTGATCATCCTTTTTAAGAATTTAGTACCATGGGCATGTACCTACATAAAATTCTTATTATTAATATATAATTATTAAAGTAACAATATTTATCTACCGAGAACAAAATAAGATAATATTTATATAATCATTCCAAATGACCTACGGCATCCCTCGGGATGCAAGTATACCTTACCACATTATGGGATAGGGCCTCTGAAGGCTGGCTTGATGAGGAATTAGCTGCTACTACTGGTATTAAAGGGTGCAAATGAACAGCAGTAGATAGCTAGGTACTAGGTGGAGTGGTGGATGGTGAGAGAGTATTTGCAAGTGATGTGGATGGTGGCTAAGATGAATACTCATGTTGTGAGGTTAGATATAGGGCAAGGTATATGGATGACCTCATAGTAGCGGAGGAGATCATAAGTGATACTGATGAAGATGATGAGGGTAAATGAGTGCGAAGATATATGGCAGAAACGCGTGAGGTAGGCATAAACTAATGACCAGTTGTGGTGATAGAGCGGTTGGCTAGGAGATGTGTTTAAGAGGTTATGAAAATGCTCCTAATTCAGCTAGAATCCTTACCTCAGTTGATTATTGGGGGGTAGATACTTAACTGGTCTACCATTTATAAAACAAAAACAAACAGCACATATGGACAATAATATTATCGTAACAAATAAATTAACTACATATGTGAAATGTATATAAGCAGTTAATAACTAAATTTAATAAAACAGATTATATTAGTTTTGATAGAATATATAAGTCATTAGATAAATTCTTTAGTCTTTTTACCTACCTAGATTTGTTGTTGTAACAAGAGGACAATAATAATGGTCTATGGGCATTCCAATCCTCAAATCCTTTGTCATTTACATGAACATATCGAGGTAGCCAAAAACATTGAAGACTTTATGTGATGAATGATAGAAGTTTCTAATAGAAGTTTTTAGTTTGGTCTGATTATTACCTAATTTTAACTATCTAAATTACATTTACAACTGAAATTGGAGCACTTTGATTGTAAACCTGAAGATGTACATTTAGATGTAAAAATGGACTTAGTCAATCTTCAACTGTAGGGTTTGAATAAATTTAAGGATGAACCAATAATTGATTGATTGACACAAATAGTTTGTTTTGTTATGTTATTCAAATTTAAATTTGGATGATAGAATCATATTATGCTAATGATAGCAATTATTCAAGACGTTTTGTTTTATTCAAATTATGAGTTATTCATTGATTGAACTTAAGGATACACCAGTAACTGGGTACTTACATTGTATATTTGTCAATAGGCATCTTAGATGATTGAATACTATACACCAAAACCTTTATGCTGTCTATATCCATTACCATGTAGCCTATATCAAACTAAGGGCTACTCAACCTTCTAAGATTCTTTTAATAGGTGAACATTTAATAATATACCATAAATTTGGTATCATTGTGCCATTTTTAATTTGTACCTTAGTTGGAATACAGACATGTATACTAATGACTTTGTTAGAAGTTGAGAGTGTGGATCTAACTAGCAATAAGGTTTATTTGAGGCATTTAAGTCCTTTTACCAAATTATGGAGAAACCTTATTGATGCTGCTTTGAGCTAGAGGGTCAAGTACTTCGGTTGATTTGAGTGATTTTAGGCTTGAGATCTGCAACCACGAACACACGTCAACTAGCTGAGAGGCCCCCGACTAAGGCACTCAGACGCTCAAGTTAGTTTCGATAGAGCAGAATATAGAGAGAGTATATAGTGAATAGTGTAAAATGGCATTACCTTGAGTGTGGTTGAGCCTGCAGTATTTATAGCTTTGTGCGGGTGTGATTTTATCTAAGTACCCTTATCAGGTGTACTGGCTTTGTCCAATACCAGGGGGTTGAAAGTCATTCCAAATTCTGGTACTGTGCCAGGTGGCTAAATCTCCTATTTTCCCAAATAACCGTGCCAGTAGGGGCACATGACTACCAAAGTTGTTGGCAGGGTTGTCAGAGTTATTGGCAGCAGTTGCACTGACTGCCATGTGTTATTGGAGTGTGCTCGACACGTCAGGTCAACATGCCCGGTGAGGATCTGTGTGAACGCCAGAGGTTGATTCATGTCGACCAGACTCGAATGCTCAAAGTCCTAGGGTGGTCCTTAGGTCAATACAAGTCAACCACAGGCCTTACCCAATGAGGTCGATACTGGTCGACCAAATAGATATACACTTGGGCTTCGTGGGCTGTCTTGTTGATGTTGGGCCTGTTGGGCCTATTGGACTATTCTATATCATGAATCCCCCCAACTCCCGATCCTGATCGAGCCTGTCGATGAGAAATGGCAGGGAGTTTACATTGAAGCATAACAAGTAATACACTCAACCAAGATTTTTGATCTTTCGACCTAAGTTTTTGAAATTTTGATCTGGGTTTTTGAAATATCAACCAGGGTTTGAGGTGGTTTTTTTACATTTAATGTGGCTATCAGTGCACTGGATACGAAGTGTGCAAGATACGAAGCGTACGAGGCAGGCTGTCATGATGGCAGTTACACGATTTTTTGAGCATGATTGCCTATAAATAGGAGGAGAGTCCTTTCATTCATACTTTTACAATTTGAATATCAGATAATCTTTGTTGTTGAAGAGTGTCTTGCTCCTCACCTTTTGCTTGAAAAACTAACACTTTAAGTGTTCCTGTTATACATGTATTTTTCCTGTCTTTACATTGTAGTACCATATCTGCTAGTGTTGATTCTGGTAGCAATAGGTCTGAAAACATGGTTCGTAGGGGGGATAGTGAGAGTGAGAGCACTGCATAATCTAGCTCATCCTTGAGTAAAACTAGTAGTTTGCATAGTAGTAGCAGTTTTGAAGAGATTATAGTAGTGTCTAAAGGGGAGGTCGGGGCCTTCTAAGATACCTGTTAGCCAAGGTCAGTTGTTTACTGCCGATCACAATACTAAAATACCCTCAAAGATAACCAATGCTGATTTGGTAAGGATTAGGGCAGCCTACCACATTCCTGACGAATTCGAAATGGTAGCGCCAGGGTCTTGGGGTAAGATGTATCGATCTCCCTAGGGGTTTATCACTGTATTTCAGGAGAGGTTAAAATGCGATTTGAGGTTCCCGATCGTCGAGCCCATAATCGACCTCCTTGTAGGACTTGGAGTTTGTATTACCCAACTCCTCCCTAACTGCTTCGCCACTCTATACAGTTTCGCCGTACTTATGCATCTATTTGACCAGGCTATCTTCTTTGCTAATTTTTTCAATTTATTCCACCTCCCCATGTCTCGCAAGTCAGAGAGTAGCGAGGAGTCTGGTTTCTACCACCTTAC
>JACGDI010004001.1:263143-414076 GCA_014898725.1 Jacaranda copaia | reverse complement strand
ATATCACTTATAGTATAGCGATAGAAATTGTTAGAAGTCGAGAGTGTGGATCTAACTAGCAATAAGACTATGGGGGAACTCGAGTATATTCGTAATTCAAACCCACCAAAAATTAATTTGATTTGAGATATTCTATTGACCATAACTCAAAATCTTTTGTCTCTGAAGATGAAAGAAATGAGATCACTTCTTACATATTCATTGAGAATGATCAAAGTCTAGTCCATGACCTATTAGAAAGAAAAGATGCTCTAGTGAGATCTTGACGAACAGAAAAAGGAAAAATCATACTTTTGGTCTCATAACTTACAGTTATTTTCAATTGAGTCCCATTCATTTCGAAATTATCCCAATAAGTCCTATAATTTAAAAATTTTCTTACAATTTGGTCTCACCTCCCCGCTTTTGTCAGATAATTAATGTAAAATGGATGTGCCATAAGCATGGCTGTTAAC
This sequence comes from Jacaranda copaia, assembly GCA_014898725.1. Lineage (NCBI taxonomy): Eukaryota > Viridiplantae > Streptophyta > Magnoliopsida > Lamiales > Bignoniaceae > Jacaranda > Jacaranda copaia. The sequence continues at coordinate 413,621 of JACGDI010004001.1, read as the reverse complement.
AGGTGGGTTTTTTGTGGTTGGTGGGGGGAGGGGGTGGAGGTATTGATGAGGCCTGAGTTATGGGACCAAAAGTGCAATTTTCTTGGGCACTGTTCATATTTTTGTCTTAAACACTTTTCAATGCTTATTTCCAAATTAAATTTAAAAACTTAATAAAAAATTAGTTATAAATTATATTTCATTAAACAAGTCATTTATAAATTTAACTTATATTTTAAATTCAAATAATTTTAAATTATACACAAAAATAATAAAATTACAAGTAATTTTTAATTAGAATTGATTTGAATCTTTGTAAATTCATATTAATTAATGTAGTGGGTAAAATTAGCATATAAATTTTTTAATAATTTTCATAAATTTAAATTTAAAATATTCTAAATTACATGAAATAAAAATTCAATTTTTTTTAAACATTATCCATTAAAGAATTTATTGTGTAAAAAAATTCACATGTTAAATAGTATTAAAAAAAACTAAATTAAAGAATTCTTTTCCAAACATGAGAAAACTTGTAATTTGCATTTATTAATTTTTCATGTTTGGAAATTTATTTAGTTATTAACTTGTTAAATTTTCTGTTATTTCTAAAAATTAGTTAATATGAAAATAAATTTTAAATTTTATAATTTATAATTTTTCATTATAAATTAATATTTAAATTTATGATTTTTCATTATTTTAAAGTTTTCATTGTAATAACAAAAAAATAACTACTTGGAAATTTTAAATTTTAAATTTTCCAAACTTGTTTCAAATTAATATTTAGATACAATTTTAAATTATATTTTATTAAACAAATTTTTTCTAAATCTAAATTATATTTTAAATTTTATTAATTTTAAATTATATTTACAAATAATGGAATTAAAAATAACTTTAATTTAAATTTTAAAATTAAATAGTTATTTCAAATTTTAAATATAATTTAAATTTTAAAATTTATTTCCAAGTTAACTGATTTTTGAAAATTACAAAAAATTAACAAGTTAATAACTAAATAAATTTCCAAACATGAAAAATTATGAAATATAAATTATAATTTCTATCTTATTTGGAAAAGAAATATTTAATTTATGTTTTCGAAAACTTATGAATATATAATTTTCAAAAAAAATTTGTGAAAATTTTTACTCAATAAAAACAAATTCTTTAATTTATAATAATTAAAAAAATTTGATATTTATTTTGTGTAATTTAGAATATCAAATTTTAAATTTATAAAAATTATTAAAAAAGTTTTTGATAACTTTCCCTTTTTTTATTTCCCTTTTTATCTTTTTTTTTCTTTTTTATAGTTAATTTTCCCTCCAAATTAAATAGTGAACAATATGGGGCAATTTTCCCTCCATAACCCAATTGTTGATGGTACACATGCTTTGCACTTGCGTTTTTTATTAATTATTTAGAAAAATTTTAAATTACGGGACTCAATGTGGTGATTCAAAAATGAATGAGACTTAATTGAAAATAACCCTAAATTATGGCACCAAAAATACAATTTTACTGATAGAAAAATATTGCAATCTATTTGAGTTATATTGCTTCTTTGGTTCGATCTAAGGAATCTCTTAGATATGAGGCAAAATGGATCATCAAATTCACAAATTTAAAATCAACATAAACAAATAATTAGAAAATAGAATATTAGACAAACTAATATGGTTACGAAGGCCTCCTATTTTCTTTGGGTTGATGTTTTGATGTCAGAGCGATCCTCATAATAATGAATACAATCAAACATGGAGTCTGGTCTTTCACAAAAAAAAAAAAAAAAAAAAAAAAAAAAAAAAAAAGAATTTGGTTGGAATCAAAATAAAATGTTTCAATTCTTTTCATGGAATATATTGTGTTTCAAATAAATTATAAAGATGTGTATGCAAGAGATAAAAAAAACATTATATGATTCTCTACAACAAAATTTGTACTTTGTCTTCCCCCTTTATCCCACCATAAGGTTAGGAGATCCTGTAAGAATGAATAAGAATCCTAATGAATAGTACTGAACAAAATCAAGTGATCCTTTGTAGCTTTTGTGGTCCATCCGTTAATTACATCTAATTAAGACTTCACAGGCCCTTACAATTCATTAAAAATTCACGGGCTTGACATTAGCCATACCAACAATACTTTTAGTAACACTAACACAACATATATGATGTTTTGTTCGTAAACATAGTTTTCTAGCAGATAATTCCCTTAATGAGAGTAGGTGTGTGGGCATATGTTTAGAAATAAAGGCCTTTCAGCCTAAAAATGCACATAATAATACTCTTGTTGCGGCAATAATTTGCCTAATTAATAGAAATACTTGTTCAAGCAAAGTATACAACACCATTAAACAACTATTGTAACATTCAATCCAAGTTGATTTCAACATTAGGAATCCTCTAAATACAAATAAATCTGTGGAGAGAAAAAAGAGTACTAGAAATATTGGCAAGAACACGAGATACAACTCATAAGCTAAGACTGGAAAACCATAAATTAAAGATTGAATATCTTCATCTCCTCACTAATTCAAAATCAGCACAAATAAATAAATTAAAAGAAAAAGAGAAAAGAAGATCTTGCGAGTGCGACAACAACTAGCTATAGATGGTATGGGCGACGGATATTGGCAGTGATGGTGACAGTGACGGGCGGCGAGCGGCAGTGAGGAGAGGGATAGAAGAGAAGAATAGAAAGATAGAGAGAAGAAGAAAAGGAAAGGGGAAAGGAGGAATAGGGGCAAGGAAAAGGCTCTGCTGAATTTTAATTGCTCTTTTTAAAGGATTTCTAATGGAAGATTTTGTGGGAACTCCTTTGAAAATTAGTTTGAAAGTTAAAAAAAAATTAAAATTCTGATGGTCATCCATCGGAAAACACTCAAAAAAGGATGGACCCTAAACTTTGTTTAATTAATTTTATTCCTCCATTCCCCATGAAAATTCCAATGGATATGCTCGTCGGACTTCTAATTCTAAGGCATTTTCGACGGTCAAATCATTGGAAATGTTTGCACAAATTTTTCGCGATAAAGGCACCATATTTTCCATCATATTTTTATTGTATTTCTAGTGAATTACTCAACCTTCGAAAATTCAATGTTTTTTTGTCAAAAATTTTTAACGAAATTATTCCGTCGGAAAAGCTATGTTATTTTGTTGTGGGACTACTTGGATTTTCATGCCCTTCTTAATGGGCTTACTCAATTGGGCTCAGTCAATTGGGCTCTCTAATATTTTTATTCATTTATTTATCTAATCCATTAGATCTTTTTAGTCTGTTTTCCTATTCTATTATTATGGACAGAAATTGTCATATTAGCAAGCTCCTCCTAGCTTATTTGCAATTTGAAAACCACTTTTATGTTGAAAATAATATAAAATAAAATTTTACCTTTTTATCTTACCTTAATTTGGTAAAATAAATTTATTAATTAGTTAATTTTCATTATTTGCGTTAAGTGTGAGAATTTATTTTTATTCAACTTTTGTCTGAGATAAGATTCAATAGTACGTCTTTGAAATCTAATGAGTTTTTAGAGAACATCTTAGTGATGATTTTGCTTTCACTTAAGGACTTACAATAATTTAATCAAGTTGAAGAGATAGAAAGGAGAAGGCTTTCATGAGGGATGTTGAAATGAGTCCCTAAGGTAACTGATCCTACACTTCATCTTTTCCTTTCTATACTTGTCTCGTTCTTTTGCTAATTTTTACTAGCTTCTTAGAGTTAGTAAAATTTTTTGGGGTCTTATTGAATTTATGCTAGAGAATAGGTGTCATTTTGAGTTAGGGATTGTCATTAAGTTAGAGTTCATCTTGGAGGCAATGGTGGGAGTGTCATTGTCAAGGTACCACTGGCTGCCCACAACTATATGTAGTTGGGCACCCACTAAGTGCTTGAAGCAAGCATCAATGAGGCACCTATATTAGGTTCCAAAAATAGGTGTCTCCATAGCGCCCATCACTCATGGTGTTTGTCCACAAGTGGATACTATGGCAAGCGCAACCTTGGGAAGCCGTTGTCTATTTGAACTCATCTACGTTTGTAGAGATCTTTCCCTTAGTAGCATCATAGTGTTTTTCAAGGTTGAGCCCTTTATAGGCACATCGTTTGATCTAGTGTTAGTACATGAAACTAAATCTTCAAAGTCGAAAAGTCATTGTATAGTTCATGAGTTGTTCCCTATGTCAAATTTTGGTTTTAAGTCAAGAGTAGAGGGTTTTTCCTACGAGAAGTCCAAAGATGCTTCTTTTATTGATAGTAGTTTCATTAAAGTTGTAGAGACTGTCTATGCCCACCTAAGGACTAAGAAATTTTAAGATGTTAGGTTTGTGTCTTTGGTGAGGTTAAGATTCTTCATGCTTCATTAAGTGGCAACATGGTGCTATTTTCCATAGGGTATTTCATCTTATTCAGCAATTATTTCTATAGTGGGTTCTTCATACCACTAAATCCTTTATTGTTAGACATGGTGATAAGTTATGGGATGCATCTAGTTTAGTTAATCCCTAACGGTTTTACATATTTTATGGGGTTTCAATAGCACATGCATGATTTGAGTCTATCAATCTCACTAAATAGTTTTTATTCATTATTTATGGTGCACAAGGTGCCTAAAAAACCTATCTTTCATATCTTTCCCAAGTATAATGGTAGGTTTTTGAGTAACAAGCTTCTTCACAAAGCCATCGAACTAGGAGAGATATTTCTACTTGCAAGACAAAGGTTGGAATGCTCCTCGTTAATGGAGTAGTTCTCCATCCTTAGTACATCTAAGTAAGGTTCATTATAACCTATAGTTGATCACTTGTACATGTGCTTTTATTATTCTTTTAAGCCCTTTCGCTTATTTTGTGTTCTTTGTCTTTCAATAGGGAAAGATACTTCCCTCAAGTAGTAGTTGTTTAATAAATCTTGTTAGCTTGCACCCATAAAATCTCTTCACATAATCAGCACCTAAAAAGGTTTTCCCTTCTTACTTCTAAATCTGTATTGCTTTCACTTGCACCCAACACATGATATGTGTTGTCGTTTCTCAAGGGAAGTGAATTTGAGGCATACTTTTAGAAGTAACAAATAAGCTAATGCAATAAGCTTCTACCAATGGTAGCTCTTAGTTGTATTTGACGATGTATAGGGCAAATTTCAACAAACCTTCCATAACTTGCATTCTATACACTAAGGCTTGTTTGGATATATTTTCATTATCATTTTCATTTTTTGCCCTTAGCATGTCCAAATGAGGTGTATTTGAATTTGAAATGAGATGTATTTGTATACTTTGAAATTGAAAATGAGTTAGTTATAGTTTTGAATTTGAAAATGAGATTTATTTGTATATTTTGTTTGAAAATAATTAGTAGTATAGGTATATGGTTGAAAATTTAGGTGATTTATATCTTTATATATTTAAAAAGATTTATTCTTTTAAAGTTTGTGCATATTTTATTTATTTTAATATGATAGTGGGTACTTTATGTTAAATCCAATATGAATTGATTGATGTGATAAAAGGATGATAGAATGATAGAGTACACTTTAGGAGAAATTAAAAATGAAAATAATGAATATTTTCTATAAACAAATGGTCAGAAGTTGATGATTTTTTATTTTCAAATAGTGTTGAAATGAAAAGGAGCCTTGAAAATGGAAACAAATGCCTCTAGTGTCACTTTGGATCTTGTGTTGAATTTCCATTCATGTACCCCGTACCCATATAAGTATGACAATGTGATCTTATAACACTACAACAAATTACACTTTTAGTGACAAAGAATTTCATTATATTAACACATAAATTTGTTACCTTGGGTCATTGGTAATGAAATTTTGGCTACCAAAGTTTTACGTGTTAAAGCTTATTGCTAAAAGTATTTGTAACGAACATTTTAGTTCGTTACAAATAATGACCTTATGGCAACAAAACATGTTGTTACAAAAAAATATGATATTTGATGTTGCATAGAACAAAATCAACAATAAATTTATAAAGTAGACACTAAACCATAGAAGGAAAAGAAAACTTCATGAAATGATACTAACATCATTACAATTAGACTTGGAATTGTACTAAGGTCTAATATAAAATTTCTAAGCTTGATTCCCCTATTTGCCAAAAGACCCCATTACCCATTTAATGGGGTTACATGGGTATTTATAGGCAAGAGAGTTGTATTGCCATGGATTGGATGATGCCACGTGCCTCAAGATTGATGGTTTTCCTATTGAGATCACACATCAGTCCTTATTTTTTGTTCTACTTGTTTGGATGACAACATATGTCTCTCAGCTTCATCAATAGTGTAGGTCCAATAGTCCTCTTGGTCTGGTTAGGTAGTTAATCCCTCCAAATTAAGGTGAAAATCTCCTTTAAAAGATCATTCTCTTTTATCATCATCATCATCAACTCCCCCACTTCTTCAAATTTGTTTATAGAAATGGAGAAGTTGATTGGACAAAAGATAAGCCAACTACTTGATGGGTAAATACATATAATTTGCACTAATATGTCATGCAGTATAAGAATAAGTTTCCTAGGCATATTTTTCTTTAATTTTATTTTGTGCTTTATTTTTTATTTTTTTATTGTTTTATTTTTTTATTTGTTGGTACTTCAAAGGTTAGCAAATTAGGATCGTTAGATCCAAGTCTCAACTTTCATCCAAGCCATCCATCATTTGCTTTGTTTGAGTTTACTTCTTATATATATAGGGAGTAGTCCCCTTAGACTTTCATTCCAATAAACTCTTCCTCCTTAGGAGGGCATCTATCAATATCTATATGGAGCTATGTAATTTTCTTTCTTATGTCATCTCACTCTAGTCATTCTATCTCCTTTTCTAGTGATAGTAGTTCAACTAGTTCTTCTATTCATACACTCCCACGTCAATTCTTGAATAAAATGTTGATCTCTCATTCTAATAAAAATGGTGCTTTTGGTGTTGTTGCTCAAGGTCAAAATCCTCACAACCTAGTAGCTGCAATGTCTAAATTTTTTGGTAAAATAATTGCAAGTTTTCGTAAGCAATTTTTTATTCTTTCCAGTTATAAGATAATAGCACCTGAACTAGGTCAGACTATAGATGATCCCCTACCTAAACGTTTAGCATTCCATGTTTTTTGTTTGAAGTAGGTTTTTGTTTTTCTATAGTAGAGTCTATAGCTGGTACCATTCGGTACCTGGGGATGTGTCCCTCGTAGCTCATTCCTAATTCTATCAAAAATCTCTTAGGATTTGTGATAGTCATGAAATACTTCAATGTTAAACCATCCCTTGTGAATTTTTGGCACTCGTTTCATGTCAATGTCTCAGCTAGGTCGAGCATTAGAGGCTTTTACTACATCACTGCTCATTCCAATGTTTGATTTTTTTTGTAAAATGCCATATTCGTTTAGTTCATGGAAACAAAAATAGTTTTATGTCTAAGCTCTTCCATGTAGTCCTTGGAACATACGTCAAGCTTGGCGAACTGGTAAGCTGAGATTTTTGACCTTGGTAGATCTGTCTTAAGATAAGGATTTGTGGAGGGTTTGATAGATCAACCCTTTAAGCTCCTACTCTTCTCATTGAAGAGATACTAAAACTTGTTGATTTGACCTCTGTTCCTATCCGTCCTAAAAACTCCTTGGGTAATTTTTGTTTCTTTTACCTTTATTTATCTTTTTATCAAATTTTCTTACATGCTAACAGATAGATTTGAGATCAACATTTATGGCTAACATGGCGCAACAACTTCAAGTTGACGCGAAAGCTTCCTAGGATGATGAAATAGGATCTCTATTGATAGGTTTCCTAGTACAATTAGGAGGTTGTACTCTTACTCAAGTGATAGGACCATCTAACACTCCTCCTGTACCTTTACCAGTTTCTGTTGTTCCATCAATAGTTAAGAGTTCAGGTATAGACTTTTCTCAAGTCCCACCTTAGACTAACAATGTTGACTCAATTAGAGTTGTTTGTGAGGGTTCAACTGTAAGTCTCGGGTCTCACACTCATAAGTGAACTCCAAGTGAAAAGGATACGGGTAAATCTAAGTTGGTGGATAGTCATAGTGATGTTCAGAGGGACCAATCAAAGATTAGGGAAAGCTTTAGTAATACTATGGCTACTTTTCGATGAGCTCACTATTCCTCAAGTTGTGCTATTAATCTAGTAGCCCCAGAAAATGTGCGCAAGTGGAGTAGGTGCTTAGCAGAGAGGCATGCCAATCGAAAACATCATCCTACTCCCAATGTTGATACTAACATTCTATATTCTACTACCTTGCAATGTGGGACTGGGATTAATTTGTTTGACTTGTATAACAACATTACCATAGATGTGGACCAGGCTACTCTTGTTGACCTTTCTTTCTTAAGTTTAGAGGAGTAGATGACTTACAACCTAATGCATGTATATACATTATTTTGGTATTTGTTAAGTTATTTTCTTTCTTTGCTCATTTTTTTGATACTTTCTTAATACAGATGGCAATGCTTACCCACTAGATGACCTTACAGAACATTGTGTGGAGAGGTCAAAAGGTTGAGGTCAATCAATAGCTGAAATCAACCTAGTTAAGTTTGGAAAAAGTGTAGAGTTTTGTGAGAAAATCTCAATCCAAGCTGAAGTTTGTGGTTTAATCTTTGGACTCTCAAAATTGTCTCCTTTGGGAGAAAGATACTTTGATTTCTAAACAATAGAAAGAGATATTGCTCCTAAAGGCAAAACTAGAGGTTATGTGGGATGATATGGCTACCATGAAGGTTTCCTTTGACCAAAGGAGACTTAAATAATATGAAGTTGGCAAAAAGAGAGCTATTACAACTATTAAAACTCGTTAGAGTTTTAGAATGAACTTAAGAGCATTTGTCATGATACAATGAGTGACTTTGTCAAGTTTACTACCTTTAAGTATGTTGTGCTGAGTCGATTAACTTAGGATGGGGCTACTACATTTGAAACGATGAAGGCTCAATTTATTTATTTTAATGGGGTTAAGGAGGGCTTCGCCCTTGACCAGCTAGATTTATGTAAAGATGAAATATTGCAAGATTACCCTCTTGTGCAACTGCCCAACTTTAGGAAAGAGGAATTTGCATTTGTTTTGCTTTCTAACTTTAAGACTTAGTTGGGGTTGCTTTCTACTTTTTGCTAGGATCGTATTCCCTATCCCAAATCTTAGTTGGGATTTTTTGTTTGGCTATCCAGTTGGGTTATTTTGGAACACCTTTATTTTATTGCATGCTAACTTTATCGTACTAGTCTTTCTCAAGTGTGTATATTTCATGTCATGATCCTTCTAAATTCATTGGATTTTTTCACAATTAGTAGTTTATTTTAACATTTGGTTTGCATGTCGCAATCTTTTTCAGGTTGTTGGGCGTTTTTCATTGGCAATGGTTTATCTTGACACTTGGCTTGCACGTTGCAATCTTTTTCAAGTCGTTGGGTGTTTTTCATAGACAATGGTTTATTTTGACACTTAGTTTGCACATTGAAATCTTTTTCAAGTTGTTAGACTCTAATTAGATGGGTTTCATTTGAATTTTCTTCAAATCTTTGCATTTTTTCCTTACTCATCCCTTAAGTCATTACTTTCATAGTTGGCGAGTTGATTAGCTTTCTATCTTCATAGTTCTTAATGAACTTAATGAATTTTCTTTTGCAAAAGTTTACAATGTATTGTCTTTGCAGATTGTTGTATTTGTAGTTCTTTATGAACTTGATTTTTCTTTTGAAGAAGTTGTGTGGAATTATCTTTTGCAGGTCGTTACCTTTTTTGCCACACTCGTATTGCTTGTTGTAGGTTGTTGTATTCGTAATTCTTAATGAACTCAAATTTTCTTTTGTAGAAGTTTTATATGGTATTACCTTTCACAGGTCGTTATCTTTTTTACCACTCTCATCCATTCATATTTAAAAAAAAAGAGATATGATTTGAAAAAGAAATAACTTTCTTTTGAAAAATTCAAATTAACTTGGCAAAGATATAGGTTTTTATAAAGGGTCCTAACCTCGTTAACATACCTTCATCAAGTTTTTCATGCATAGAACGTTTTCAAGTTTTTTATTGGCTAAGGGCGAGGCAAAGTTTTTCCTTCCATTATCTCTAGGTGATATGTTCCTTCTTTAGTCATTTGCCTAACCCTAAAAGGACCGTCCCACTTATGATCTAACATCCTAATATGTTTTGATACCTACACTTTCTTAAGCACTAGATCTCCCACCTGAAAATTAGGTTTTACTTTTTTGTTGTAAGCAGTTATCATTGATCACTTGAATGCTTCTGCCTTGAGTATGCTTTTTCTCTTTTTTCTTCAATGATATTGCGGTCAAAAGTCCTTTCTTCTTGATTTTTGTTTGCATTGTAATGTGAAACTCTATGCATGGGCATTTCTATCTTGGCTAGTATCACAGCTTCCAAACCATATGTTAAACAGAATGGGGTTTCTTTAATGGCTACCCTTAGGGTAATGTGGTATGCCCATAAAACTTTTGGTAATTCTTCAACCCAAGCTCCCTTAGCATCAGCATTTCCCAACTTAGTTTTCAAGTGGTTGAGAATGGTTCTATTTTTTACCTTTGTTTGTCCATTAGCTTGGGGATTTCCTACCAATGTGAAATTTTGTCTTATGTTCATTTCTTCACACCAAGCTAAGATATTTCTTCCTTGGAATTGCTTCTCATTATCAGAGATGAGTACTTTGGGTAGTCTAATTTGACACACTATATTCTTCCAATGAAGTTCATGATTTTCTTTTCTAAAATAGTGGCTAATGATTCCACCTCTACCCACTTCGTGAAATACTCTATCTCTACAATGGCATTTTTTTCTAGCCCATAGTTGTTAGGAAAGATCCAAGAATATCCTATCCTTATTGATCAAATGGGTATAAAGCTTTAATCGGTTGCATTATAGCTCCTGGTGCATGTATAAAGTTGGCATGTAATTGGCATGATTTACATTTTTTTGCAAATTCAACATAATCTTGAACACCATTGTGGGCTAAAAATATCCTTATCTCAAGATTGTCTATACTACAAATCTTCTTCTTAAGTGATTTCCACAACTTCCTTTGTGCACCTCTCTTATTACATATTTAGGTTGTTGCTAACCTAAATACCTTACCAATGGCCCATCAATCATTTTCTAGTATAGTTGTCCATCCTGCATCACAAATCGAAATGCTCTTCTTTCTATCTTCTTAGCCTCCATCTTAACTTTGGGTAATGCTCTGTTTAGAAGATAACCCATAATTTCCACTTTCTATTTATTTTGTCACACTACTATCACAACCTATTTACTCATATAAATATCTTTGACATGACTGTTAATTTTTGGGCTATTAGATACTAATATTGTGACTTGTCTAGAATCAACTCTAGAGGTCATGTTGGTAAATTTTGACAAAGCGTCAGCTTTTTGATTTTCACTTCTTAGTATCTAGTAGAGCTCTAGCTTATGAAATTTTGGCATCAATAGTTTCACAATAGCCAAATTTCCATGGTCAGTTCCTTGGCTTCATATCTCTCAATTACCTGAAGTGTCACTAGTTGAGACTCAACGTACAAAATTAGGTATGAGATCTTTCTTTCTAATGCTATCTTTAAACCTGCTATTAGCACTTCATACTTTACCTCATTGTTAGTGGTTTGGAAATTCAACTTGAGTGCGAACTCTATACTGACACCTCTAGGTCCTTTAAACCAAATTTCAGCCCCTATTCTCTTTGACATTGAGGATCCATCTACATGAAGCATACATATTTTGGGTGGTGCGATTTGTGCCAGTGCCACTTCCTTATTTTTAGACATAATTATAAAATCTACCAGAAATTGGGCTTTGGTAGCCATTCGAGGCATGAATTCAACATCAAACTTACTCAATTCAACTACCTATTTTATCATTTGTCCAAAGGTTTTTGGTTTTCCTAGAGTTATTTTTAGCCTACTATTTGTTATGACTTTGATGGTGTGTGATTGAAAGTAAGGTTGGAGCTTTTTTGCCAACATCACAAAAGCGAGAGCCAATTTTCCTATGCCCATGTAATTTTTTTCAACTCCTTGCAACGTCCTCTGATGTAGTAGACATGTTGGTGTTCTTTTCTTTCTACTTTGACCAATACTAAACTTGTGGCTACTTCTGAGGTCACTAGATACAACCACAATGGCTCTTCATTGTTTAGTTTTGACAATAGAGAAGGTGTTGTCAAGTATTTCTTTAGCTTTTGAAAGTCTATGTCACATTCCTTCATCCATTTAAAGCTTTAAACATTTTTTAGGATTTTGAAAAAGGAGAGACCTCTATCAGCCAACCTGGATATAAAGTGATTAGGTAAAGCTATCCTTTTTGTCAACTGCTGTACCTCTTTGATTATTATTGGGGATGGCACTAATATAGCACTGATTTTCTTGGGATTCACTTCTATTCCTCTTTGAGTGACTATATAACCCTGGAATTTTCTTCTTTTCACACCGAAAGTGCATTTTGTGGAATTTAGTTTTAGTCTATATCTTCACATGATCTTAAAAGCTTTTTTTAAGTGTTCCAAATGATTTTGTTTCTTTGAGCTCTTACAAGCATATCATCCACATACACTTCCATTATTTTCCTAATTTAATTCCTGAATATTTTGTTCACTAGTCATTGATATGTTACTCCTGAATTCTTATGGCCAAAAGGTATGACCTTGTAGCAATAAACTCTTTTCTCTACCATAATGCTATTTTATCTAGGTCATGTTCCATCATGAAAATTTGGTGGTAGCCTTGGTAAGTATCTATCATGCTCAACTTTGTAGCTTTGGAGGTCAAGTCTACTAGGAGTTCTATTCTTAGCAGGGGGTATGAATCTTTGGGACAAGCTTTGTTAAAGTCCATAAAATTAATGCACATTCACCACTCCCTTGTAACTTTGGTATAATGACCACATTCGAAAGCCATTTAAAAAATTAGACTTCCACTGCATATCTCACAATAAGAAGTTGCTCAACTTTTCTTCAATGATTCTATTTCTCTTAGCTTCAAAATTTTGTTTTTTCTGTTTCATAGGTTTTGCCTTTGGATCTACATTGAGGGAATGGACTATGAGTTTTGGGTTGAGTCTTTTAAAATCTATCGAGCTCCATGAAAAGATGTTAAAGTTTTTTCTCAGAAACTTTATGGTCAATGTTTCCATCTATTTATTCATCTGTCATTATCTATGTTATTTTCTTTGGATTTTCTTGTATGAGTTCAATGCTTTTAAACTCACATAGTTCTACTCTGCCATTTTCTTTACGTCTCTTCAAAGGTTTATTATTTAGCAATTCATTATGATGCTTAGTCTGTGCATTGATAATCTTTTTAATGGGTCATTCTTTGATGACCTCTTAAGTACCTATGTTGTATCACATTTGCACCATCTATTGGTCACATCTCTTTTCTTCAATCTTAGCTATGGTAGGGAATTTTATTTTGAGATGGTAGATCGATACCACAGCTTAGAATTGATTTGGCCCAGGTCATCCTCAATGACATTATAGGCAAATGGGATGTCTACCATGAAATATTTGAGCATAACAGTTCTTCTCCTAGGCTTTTCTTTCATTAAGTTGGTAGGTTGATAGTTCCTATTGACGTGATCTCAAAACTACTGAAACCTCTGAAAGGAGTGTGAGTAGGTCATATGGTTGCCATCCAAACCTTACTTTACGTAGGGTGCTGAGAAAGATTATGTTCACTGAGCTTCCATTGTCCACCATAATATTTTGTATGGCATAATTGGCTATATTCAATGTCACAACCATTAGGTCATCTTATGGTGTGCACACATCTTGGAGATTAGCATCATCGGAACATAATTTTGCTTAGGTATTGTTCAATTAGCAGCACATAAGGTCGCATGGTCCTAGCTTATCTTTTCCGAGTATTTCTTTAGTCTCCATCGATGGGTTCTCCTGAGAATCTATTAATCACTTCTTTTTTGGGTGCATTGTCCCCATGATTTTTTATGCTTGGTCTGTCTTCTTTTCTAAACATCATTTTGATCATGTTTGATGCTTTTATTCATTGTTTGACCTCCAATTTCCTTTTTCATTTGTCAAACTATTGGCTCTTCTGCCTATAAATTCTGTCAAGTATCATTGTTGTATGAGTATTTCAATCTCATCTTTGAGCTATATGCATTCTTCAATGTCATGGCCCTTATCCCCATAACAGATGCAATATTTGTTGGAGTTCTTTTTGTTTGGTCTCATTATTTCTTTAGCAAATGCAACATGTCACTTGGTGCAATAGCCAACATTGCTTGAGCCCTAGGCACTCTCAGTGATGTGTACTGGCTAAATTTAGGTTGGGGAAAAGACTTTCAGTGATCTTTTTTAGATCATGATTCTCTATGATCTTCCAAGTTTTCACAACATCAATTTTTTTTGTATCATTAGTCATGTTTTTTAACCATTCCTTGTCTATCATGTTGTTCATCTCTTCTTCCTACACATACTGCTGAGCCATCTCCTTAAGTTCTTCCAAGTTGCTCGGTGGCATCCTTGCTAGCACTAAGGTGAAAGGTCCTTTCCTTAATTTATGAATGAGGATACTAGTCATCATTTCTATGTTCGGATCATGCACTTTGTTAAGTTGCATTTTTGTCTTTTTATTTGTATAATTTCCCCTTGTGATTAATAATAAAAATGAGTAATTGTTGGGTTTTAACTTTCATTTTATATTTCGTGAAGCAAATTGATGATTCGAGCTTATATAGTTGAAAATTGAGCATTTGACATGTTTGGAGCAAATATTGCATTCCCAAGGAGATGAGGAATGAAAGAAAGAAGTAATTTGAGTGTGGGCGTGTCTTGCTTCCCAAGACTATTATATAAAAGTTGATTGGGAAGCATTTAATCTACTTTGGCAGTTGTATATATTTGGAATATTTTAATTATTATTTTTTTAGTTAGGATAATTTAAGTTTTCCTATTCTAATTGGACTTCTGTTAGTTTCCCAATTTCATTAGGAATAGTAGGCTATTTATAGGGGGCTAGGTACCTTTCATAAGAAGCGATTCATTCTTTCATTTAGATATTTTTATTTCTCCTATGTTTTTCTCTCGGACTTGAGTGGCTAAACTTTTCTTCCAACTTGAGGGATTATCGAAGTTTTAGTTCTTCAATATTTGTGAGATCTAAATAGTTTTATTCATATTTCTTATTTCTTGAGTATTTATTTATCTTTTGTTGTCATTATGATTATTTAGGTTTATTGAATTTAGGGCCCAAATTTGATAGCTTACAATAATTTTTTTCTCAATTAGAATATTAAATCCATAATTGTTTAATTGTTCTAATATTTATGGCAAATAACATAGTTATGTGTGGTGACCACATGCATGATTTGTGTTATGTGGACAGATAATCTTGTCTAAATGAACCCTGCTTGTTTGTGTTTGTTGGCTAGGGCTAGATCTCTCTAATTTTTCTAATGTTGTTGATAAATTAAATTTTAGGAGTGTTTCTTTAGGGTTGTTTAATAGCAAGAAAAATAACGAATGAGCTTCTCTTAGTTATCAAAATAGTGAGGAGAGATTGTTTATTAGGGCGTCCAAGTAACTATAACTAGTCTATTCAAGAAACAAGGAATTAATCTATTTATCAATGATTAGATCTGTGAAGCAAACTGAGATTTTACCTTAGGCTACATTCCATTCTTATTGATTTCTTATTTTATTTGTGATTCATTTTGCTTTTATGATTCTAGGTTTTCATTTTTATAAAATCCCCCCTCTTTCTATTTTATTTTATTTAGTAAACTTGGAAAAAACAAAATTTACCAGTCTTTGTGTAATATGACCCTACTCACCAATGATTACAAACCATATTTCTAGAGTAGAAATTTATTTCTGTTGGATTCAACACCTATTAAATTTTGGTGCCATTACCGAGGATTGGTGTCAAATAATTTTGTTTCTTTTGAATGCCTCAATCTGATTGTACAGGTGAACTTCAATACAATCTTGAGATTGAGAAGACTTCTCATAGATTGTAAAAGGAGACTAGATTGCAAAAAAAAGCCGAATTGTCACCTTCGGATCTTGATCTAGATATATCCAGTGTAGCCAGTTTTAGCAATTTTGAACAAGAGGAAATAATAGCTCAAGAAAAAACTTTAAGGGAGTTAGTTGAATCAGATTTGACTCAACAACTGCTTTGTATTGAATATCCAAATCTATAAGCACCTTTTGAGTTAAAATCTGGGTGAATCCATCTGCTACCTATTTTTCATGGCTTGGAGAATAAAGATCCCCATAAGTAATTAAAGGCACTTCATGTTGTGTGCACAACTATGAAACCCCAAGGAGTGTCTAAGGCGCAAGTGAGGCTACGAGCTTTTCCATTTTCCTTAGCAGACAAAGCTAAGGATTGGTTGTTTTATCTACCTCCTAGAACTATTACTACGTGGACAGATATGGCAAAATTATTTCTTTAGAAGTTTGTCCCTGCTTTGTGTGTTACCTGCATTAGAAAAGAGATCAGCAGGATAAGGTAAAGAGACATAAAAAATCTTCACGAATGTTGGGAAAGATTTAAGTAATTTTGTGCAAGCTACCCATAGCACGGCACTACTAAGTAACTTCTCATTCAATATTTTTATGAAGGGCTTCTACCAATGGAAAGGAGGATGATGGATGCAACAAGTTAAGGAGCTATAGTGAACAAAACTCCAAGCGAAGCTAGGGAATTGATTTCTATAATGGCTACCAACTCCCAACAATTTGGATACTCTTAGGACCCTCCCAGAAGGATCAATCAGGTAAGTGATTCATCTCTTGAGCACCAAATTTCTACTTTAACCCCTCTTGTTCAATAATTGGTTGTAGGAAATAAGCAACAAATCAATGCTTGTGGGATATGTGCTAATGTTGGTCATTCTACCAATATGTGTCCTATGCTCCAAGAGGATTTCAGTGAACAAACTAGTGTAGTAGAAAGATTTCTTAGACCACCGCATATAAAGCATGAACCCTACTCAAACATCTACAGCTCAGGATAGAGGGATCATCCAAATTTTAGCTACGAAATGACACTATAGAACTATCAACACTTCTAATAAAAATTGCTTTATCCACAACAACAATCTACTTCATATGTAGGTATATCTTTTAAAGATATTGTTAAATTTCTTGCAACTAACACTCAGCAATTTCAACTTGAAATGCAAGCAAGCATCCAAAACCTGAAAAATTAGATGAGTTAGCTACCCACTTCAGTGAGTAAGATAGAATCCTAAAGGAAACTACCTTCTTAGACAGTTGTCAACACCAAGCACAACATTAGTGTGGTTACCTTGAGAAATGGTAAAGAGCTAAAGGAACCCAGCAAGAAAATATAAGAGAACACCATTATGGAAGAAGTGGAAAGAGAGATTGCCATGCTTCAGGATTCAGTTGAACATTTGAATGAAACCAGTAGTCAAGTGACAAGTTCATTGATTGTACATCCCTTTTTTCCCGAAAGGTCTGCTAAATCTAAAAGATATGCGGAGAAAAAGGACATTCTTGAAACTTTTTGCAAGGTCAAGGTAAATATTCCATTACTTGATGCAATCAAACAAATATCTCAGTATCCTAAATTTCTCAAGGAATTGTGCACAAAAAAAAAAAATTAAAGGGTAATGAAAGAGTAAATGTAGGGGAAAATATCTCAGCAGTGATACAAAGAAAATTACCCCCCAAATGCAAAGACTCAGGTATGTTTACTATTCCTTACAAAATTGGCAATGTTGGAATTGAAAAGGCTATGTACGATCTTAGTACTTCAATTAATATCATGCCTCTTTTCATCTACTCTTCATTGAATGTTGGTCCTTCAAAAGAAACAAAGGTAGTTCTTCAACTTGATGACTAGTATATTGTATATCTCAAGGGAATCTTAGAAGATGTGTTAGTACAGGTTAACAAGTTGATTTTTCTTGTTGATTTTTATGTAATTAACATGTTTGAAGATAACTTTCCTAATTCATCACAATTACTGTTAGGAAGACCTTTCCTTAGAACCTCTAGGACTAAAATTGATGTGCATGATGGTACGCTCATTATGGAGTTCGATGGTAATGTGATTAAATTCAATATCTTTGATATCATAAAATATCCTAGTACTTTGACTCACAAAACCTTTGATTTGAATGATGATGATAATTTTGTGACATAGGACTATTCCCTAGGTATTCATTCTGTAAGTCTATGTGCAGTAGGGCTATTCCCCAAGTATTCTATTTATCTGTGATATACTAGGGCTACTCTTAGGTATCATTCATTTGTCAGTCATATACTAGGGCTACTCCTAGGTATGGGCAATATGTTAAGGCTATTTCTATGTATCAGTGATGTGCTAGGGCTATTCCCAAGCATCTTCCATCTATCTGTGATGTGCTAGGGCTACTCTAAAGCATCTTCCATCTGTCTGTGATGTGTTCGAGCTATTTCTGAGCATTTTTATCTATTTATGCTATATTGAATTGAATAAGAATTGTTCTAATAAGCTTCTCTTGTCTGGATCTATTGAAATGCCTTTGTCATATGCATTACTTGTTCACACTTGTATTCTGATGGATAATGATCTGATCTTGCTTGATTCGTACTCATACTTGTATTGATATTGAATTATGAACTGTTGATATGCTCCTTTCTTGACAGGTTCTTTTACTTACTATTATGATATCCCTTACTAAGTCCTTTGGACTTACCCTCCCCCCCCATTCTTCATCTCTCAAATAGGGTTAAGTGAAAGAAGTTAAGTTTGGGTTGGGAATGAAGAAGTACTTTATGTAATAGAATAGGTTTCTTTGAGTGATGTAATTAGATTTAGCTACATTGGGATATGTCAGGCTTGACGTGATGCTTTGAGGCATGTATATATTTTGTTAAGTGTTAAGAAATTGAACTGTGAATTATATTTAATGTTTTAAGGAGTTGATAAGCTTGAATTCCGCTATTATGTGTGTTTGATAAGTTTGGAAATGCCTTGATAGGCTTATTAACCTTTTGAAAAAGGATTTCTTTTTGGACTTTCTGTTTGTGTTATAGGATCATATGTAAGATTGAATTTTTTTGGTATCTCGACTAGGGGTTACCCTGAGAGGGGTGCCACATTTTATATGTCAAACTTATGATTTAGCTTTATGGTCATTATTCTAACAATGGTTAATTATAGGGAAATGGGTATCTTTCTAGCAAATTATAATAATATGCCCTTGCTTTATTATCATGCCATAATGTCAACCTCAATGTAATAGGCACGTAGATAATAAAATACAAGCAAGGCCAGCTATGAGAGCAAGTAACATGACTTTAAGATAATTTTAAGTATTTTTCCTCAGAAGAATTTCTTCATATCAAGCAACTAACTAAAAAACTATAATACATTGCATACAAAAGTCATAACATTCACAATGTTAAAAGAAGTGCAATAGATAAATACAATAAACTATAGCTTTTAGACATATGTATGATAGTATTAAGAACTAAGTGGAGTAAGGGAAAAAAATCTTACCATAAGAAGACGGAGCACTTGATTATACTAATGATGTTAAAGAAGCTGCAGTTGCAATATGGAGAGAAACTCATGTTTCTAGAGAATTAGTTACATATAAAAAGCAAATTGAGAAATGAAAATTTAAGATAAGAAAATACTTACTTCTCTTGCATCAAGTCCAAATGCAAGAAAAACAAAATTCTCAACAATGCAGAATTAGAGCCTATTTTCATAACATGACGATGTACATATTTTATGATCTATACATAGATTGCACATATATTTGTTGATTTGAAAAGAAAAACAATAACTAAATACATATAATCAAATACAAACTTTTACTAATAAAAAAGACAAATTACTAATCCGAATCCATCAACTATAATAAAATACATATTTTTACTAATAAAGAAAAGTTATACAATTTTATTAAAATAACAATAAATAAATAGCACAATAAAATCATGCAAAAATAACAAAAATAAACAAGCTAAAATAGACATACAATTTTCCTAAAAAATCAAATAAAGATAACAATCTTAAATACATACAACAATTCCAAAGAAACAAAATCCAAATCTCTTTCAATACAAAGATATCTCTTGCGGGAAAAAATCTTGAACATATACATATTTCCACACTTTCTTTTTCAAAAACCTGTTGAACAAAAAAACAATCAATATATAAAAATATTAATCAATACATAATTAAAAAACACAATTTATACAATTTAACTTAGAGTATTGACTAATAAGTTATTCAAAAACACAATTTATATAATTATAACCTACAATAAATTAATTACCTTTTCCAATGCCAAAAATGTGAAAAATTCCATTCTCAAGACCTGAACAATTAAATAAAAGTATTGTATAACTATAAAAGAATTAAAAAAATAGAAAAGAATTTGGAAAAAAAAAAAAGAATAACACCATGGAAGTGGCTCTCTATCGGAAGTGGGAGGCCACCGAACAAGGCCAGCTACTGTTGGCCTTGATTGTGGCTGGAGGTCAGCAAAAACTGTCTCCTTGTTGTGTGACCAGTAGATTTGCTGGCTTTTGTGAGGCTAGCCACTACTATTGGTCTCATAGGGCTCGTTGTAGTGGAGGCCAGTGGGCCTTCTCAACAGGCCTCTCGCTGATGCTCTTGCTAGCGAGAATGAATGGTAAGAAAAAGAAAGCAACGATACTTAAGCTTGGAGACTGAGATGTAGAGTGTTGCTGCTACAAGAAAAGAGAGACAAAGGGGAAATGCAATTTGAATGAGGATGAAAGAATGGGAAATAGGCTTTAGTTTTATCTTTTACTTTCTTTCTCTTTTTTTTTAATATTTTATTTTTATAATACTGATTTTATATTTAAACTTTAGACTTTTGTTTAGTCATAATATTTTATATTTAAATGGCAAAATGTTTAAAACTGCACTTTATACGAGACACTCCTTTTGTTTTCTTAATTCACTGCTTTTCAATTTTAGTTATAAAAAATATAAAATATGTAAAATTCTTCGCCACAATGTAAAATATTTGTGAAAATTGAGTTTAATGATGAAATAATAGATAATGGACATGAAATTACTTTATGATGTACTTAATAATTGGGGGGATACAAACAGATTTTGCCACATCCATGTTTAGGGAATTTTATATATTTAAATTACGTGGTAGTGATTTTATCTTTAATTTTCAAAATAATGTGTTCATATTGTATAACAGTAATTATTTGAAAGAAATATTTTGCTCAATTTTATTTAATTATATCATTAATTTTAGTTTTATTAATAATCATTATATTTAATAATATACTTTAAGTTAATACTTTTTTTATAACTATGCTAGAACATTAAAGTTATCTTCACATTAGTAATTTATGTAGCAAAACATACGCACGATTAACATACAACAATAACTTATAAAGATCTACTTAATTAGCTGATACAAGGATTGGAAGGTGAAATGCATCATCTAATAACTCTGGGGATCGTTTTACTTTTGTTAAATACTATGGTAAATTAGATTTCTTTCTTTTCTTTTGCTATTCCACTATGTATGTCCATTTTCCCTAGAAGAATACTATAATAAATTATAATAAAAATAAATTCTTAAGCATCAAAATTTAAAAGTCCAAATTTTAATACTACTTTACCTACATTACAAAGTTAATTAATAATTTAAATAATTAATTATATGTTAATTCATCAAATAATATAAGATTAAAAAAGTTAAGTTTGCTATAAATTATTTATACACAAAAAAAATAAAAAATAGAGAGGAGCTAAAATTTAGAAGAATTAAAAAAAAAATGAAGAGAATTCATTTTAGAGTGAATCCAATTTTTGGAAGAAAATAAATTAAATTGCCATGTATAACTAATAACAAAACAATTTATTTATTTATTTATTTTGTGGGATAGATTTTGGAGGGAATAAAAAGTAGGAGGGAAAGAAAATTACATTGTCATCAAAATTTAGTAACAAAAAAAATGATTAAAAATGTATTCAAACAGCTTTTTCAATCAAGGAAATTTTGGCAAGATTATAAATTCAGTATTACATAAAATTGGTAAGCGGAGAAATTATTACTATTGCTTAAGACTAATTTTAAAAGAGAGATTAGTTCAAACCTATAACGAAAATCCAATTTACTAGTTACCTACAAAATTAGTCGATCCCAATTAATTAAAAAAAATTAGTAAAGTCCAATTAACCAAATTTGTAAATTGACATAAGATTAATTCGTCAAAGATTGCCCAATTTGCTAATTTACTGAAATATTGGTCAAGCTTGATTAACAAAAAAATGTTGGTGAAGCGCAATTAACCAAATCATTAGATTATGTGAAATCTATTTTATTAGCAATGCCCAATTTACTAACTCACTAAAACTTATTAAGGAAATTGGTGAATACTAACTCATCTTGTATATTAATATGAAGCTCAATTCACTTGGAAGTTTGCCAAACCCAACTACAAAAAGAAGTTGGATGAAGCCAGATTAACCAATTTTTTAGATTAAGAAATTAACCAACTATTAAACAATGTCCAATTCACTAATTGATTAAAACATTAGTACAACTCAATTCCTAATTGAAGTCTAATCCACCAATTTATAAAAAATTTGGCCAGATACAATTCTTAATTTAAAAAATTGAAAGAGCACAATAACCAATTTTTAAATTAACATAATAAAAATTGGTGAAATCTAATTCTTAAACAAAGTTCAATTAATCAATTCACTATAAATTTTGGTGAAGCTCAATTTTAATAAATAAATTAGAAAATTCAATTAATTAATTCTTTAAGTTAATGTCAACCTCAATGTACAGTTTAGAATTGAGGGTGTACAGTCTAATAAATTAGAATTCCAAAATTCTAGACTGTACAGTTTAGAATTGAGGGTGTGATAGAATGGTATCAGAGCTTAGGTTTTGAACTTAGGTTGTGTTGGGATAAAGTCCCCAGACTAAGAAATTTGGGCATATAATTTTTAGGAATTGATTTGAGTATTTAGGTTTAATTAGTAAAATGGTTGATAGAATTTTATTTAGGATCAAAGTTGTGGAGGATTGTTATTAGGTTTGCCAATTGATATGATCGAACAATTTTGGCACCTGACAATAGGATTCATGACATATTAGGACACTTAGCTTGGAAGTACTTTAGGATTTAATAGTTTTCTCCCCTTTGAGAATTGTGTATGCTTGCTATCTTCTTTTTGAATGACTACTTAGCATACTTTGATATTTTCTTTTATTGATCTAGGATTATTTTTATGGTGAGTCAAAGTCTTCATAAATCATTTCATGATTTAGATGTTTCACCTTGACAATAAAGGTTAGTTTTCAAGAGCTTGCATTATGATTTTAGATATGAAAAAGGCATATGATATTGGGATAAAAACCTTAGGTCAATAGTTGAAATTTGTTTGGATTTATGAGAAAATTATTTTATTAGAATAAGGAGAATTTGAAAAATGAAAGGGAAGAAGTGAGAATCCTTATTGTAAAGAGTGGCACCTATTTAGGAAGCAGGAGCGAAGTCTACCATGGAATGTGAATAGTAAAGCTTGGAGTACAAATCCATACATATTGTTATATCTATTAGATATACAGTCACTAAGGGTTGAGGGTTTCAATAGGAATTGATAGGGTAAGGATGTGTATGTACATATGACATTTTGAAAGTTAACAAGGTATAGTAAACATAGTGCACAAGATTGAACCTTATGTTACTTATGGCTACCCCTATCATGAAAGTGTGAGAGAGTCAATTTACAAGCAATAAAGGCTTACATCAATAAACTCATAGGAGGATGAACCTTGCAAATCCATTTTAGTTGGACTTGATTTATTAAACTTTTGAGACTTCTCAGAGATTTACGTCACTAGAAAATATATATGTGTATATATAATAATTATACCTGAATATTTTTGTGGTCCTTATTTTGAGATTTGAATCAAGTAGGACTTTGGTGAACTTCAAATGTCAAATTAGAAGTTTTTGGATAAATTTTGGCATAGAGGACAACTATTAATTGACTTTTGGAAAGTAATGCTACACGAAATAATGCTCCCCTAGGATCCTAGTTTTACATGGCCAGTTTTTCTAATGGAATTTTCTCATAGTCATTGATTGAATTTGGAAAGGTTCCAAACACAAAAATTTTGGGTCTATCCTTGAGGTGTATATAGCTGCTTGAATCACCTCAATCCGAAATATATGGAGTAAGTTATCACCAAAATACTAAGATGTGTCCAACCAAAACATATAGGACTTTGATTCCTCGAAAATGGATATTAGTGATGTTTTTACTATTTCTTCCTAATAGAATTAAGCAAAATGATCAACATATAAATTTTAGGTTTGTTTCCTAGGTTTCCAATTCCACCTAAATCACCTCAATCCGATATAAATAGAGAATGTTATGATCGAAATACTAAGATATATCAAGTCTGAAAATATCAAAATAGTAAGATATATCAAGTTTGGAAATACAAGATTTTGATTTTTTGAAAATAAATAGTTTTGACTCTTTTACTACTTAATCTTGAGAGAATTAAGTAATGTGATCAACATAAGATTTGTAACTCTTTATCTTAGATATTGATATCCATATGAATCACTTTAATCTAATACATAGAGAGAAAGTTATGGCTAAAACACTAAAATACTAGGGTGTGGCACTAAAGAAAATACAAGAGTTCGATTTTCTTAAGATAGAATATTGTGATAACCTTTAGTACTCAATTCGGATTTAATTGAGCAATATGGTCAGCATATGAATTGTAGATCTATACCTTAGGTTTCTATATCTATTTGAATCACCTTTATCCTATATATATATATAGAGAGAGAGAGAGAGAGAAAGTTATGACTAAGACACTAAGATGTTAAGATATGTCAAGGTAGAAAATACAGACTTTGATTTTTTGATAGAAGATATTTATGGTGCCTTTTATGGCTTGATCCTATTGGAACTAAGAAAAGTGATCCATGATTTATAACTCTCTCTATTATAGCGAGAATACTAAGATATGTCAAATTAGAGGCCTCCTAGACTTCAATATATCACCATCTGAATTTTCTTCACATTTGTTAACCTAAGGCTCAGTTGTACTCCTCGATATTGGCTTACTTGGACTCAGCTGTCAACATAAATGTTTTAGGTGTTTCTCTTAATTTTTCAATACCTTAAGAAAATTAAAACAATATGAGTAAAACTGTCCAACTCATGATTTATAGTTAAGCAAATGATAGAAGAAGATTTTTGGAATTTAGAGTTAGAGATATGGAGTTTATAAATTGTCATACAAAAAAGGATATGTGATAATTGGAGTAGCAGCTTATCGACGTATTTCGCTATAAAACTTTATGGAAATACATAATTGTGCCACAACTATGTAGGTATCAAGAGAATCCTTAGCATATCACAGAGTATAAGAATTTGTCACTTCAAGAAGAGTTGACATATTATGAAAAGCTGGTCCAAATCCTAGATTAAGAAAACAAATATTATGCACAAAAGAGTATCCTACTACTATGGAGATGTCATAAGATAGAGAATGTGACTTGGGAAAATAAGGAAGAAATACAAAAATATCACTATACTATTCGCTAACATAGGATAGAATTTGGGTACCAAATTCTTTTAAGTGGGGTGGGATGTAATGCCCCACAATTTTATATCATATTTAATCAATTACTTTACCTTATGTTATTTTATTTATTATTTAAATTAAAAAATGTAATGCCTTAGAAATTATTTGATATTTAATTAATTATTTTATCCTATTTTATTTTATTATTTTTTAATTATTTAGTATATCAGTTATAAGATGTAATACATATGTGTATAAATATATATATTTAGCACTAGATTTACCTTTTGGTTAAATAGTGACAATTATTATTTATGGTCATAAATATTTACATATGAATTTATATACACACACACTAGATATTTCAAATTTGAGGAATACATGTTATAGTTTTTCTTAAATTAATATTATATTGTTAGTAGGAATTGAATCATTGAGACTTTAGGAATTGACAAAAAAGGACACTAGAATTTTAATAGGTTTATCCTAGTTTTGGAAGAAAATAAAGAAAGACCTATTTAAACTAAATTACTTATTTTAGACGTATACAATGATATTAGACATACACCCTAAATTCCTAGACACACATTCAGTTTTAAATGAAAAAGAAAAGAAAAGAAAAGAAGAGAGAAAAAGAAAAGAGAAATGGCAAAGGGAGAAAGGAATAAGTGAGAAGAAAAGCCTTAACTGTCCGCTAGGAGAAATCATATAGAGTTTGGCCAAGGTACTGCTTCTAGATTTCTTTTTCTAAGAATTCGTCTTTGAATTCAAAAACCCATTTCATCTACTCTCAATTCTTATTTTTTTATTTGTCATGATTGTATTATCAAAAGGAATGTTCTAATTAGGTCGATTTTTGCATCTCCATTCCAACAATTTAGTGTTGTAAAATAAAAAAATTCAAGAAATTTAGTCTATTTGAATTTGTTCGTCGAGCTTGGCTTCAAGATTAGTTGTTGCATAGTATCTGTTACCATAAATATGCTAAATTTTAGGAATTCTTGAGTTAATTGCCAAAAGAAAAAAAAACAAAAACAAAAAGAGGAGAGAATTTACTTTGAAATTTTCAATCACCATGGGATTTGCCATGGGTAACATGAATCACAAAAGGACTGATGTTAATTTGATGTTTGAAAGCCAATTTGTCATCTTCTATGGGCTGCCCTTACTTACTGTTATTACTATTGAGCAGGCGAATTAAATTGTTGCTATATGGGTTTTTTGTGAAAACTGAAAATTGTTTGAGCTTTATGTACATATGGATATGAAGAACATAGGACCACGAAAGAAGAGTAAAGGCAAGTAAAGTGTATATGCCATAGTATGACGTGATTCTTATGATTCTTGTGGCCTACAACATTATTTAGGAATTGATTTTGGTGATAATAGTGTTCCTTGTTTTGCATAATATTATATAAAGGATTTAATTTCTTCATCATCCAGTAATTGCCTAAAATTGCTTCTCTATTAGATAACAGAGATGAATCGCAAATGTTGACCATATAAAGGCCAATTTTGAATTGCAATCAACCCAATTTATGTCGCAAATGTTGACTAATTAAAAAAACAAGCAAACAAACAAACAAAAAATTTTGGAATGAAAAATGGCTGAGGTTTGATTGGGTAAGGAATGTACATGTACATAGGCGGAATATATAAGTATATATGTATGGCCGAATACATGTGTATATATGCTGTTAGTTTGGCTGCCCCTATTTTCTTATTATTACCGTGGAAAAGATGCATTAAGTTTTGGCTGTTTGGTAGTCTTTTGATGAGTTAAGTAACTATAGGTGATGTATTTTAGTAGGAAATTTAGGATTTAAGTTCTATTGAATTCTAGAATTTATTTAGAATAATTTATTACTTATATTTTGGAATTTTGAATGGAATTCAAATGAATAAGGTGACTCAACAGTTGAGTTAATTGACATAGAGATAGGATTGACTTCTAGGCTGATCTTGAAGGTGAGTGCCTAAACTTATATATATTATTATGTTTCAAAACCTATGATTTTTACAAATAATCACCTGTGTTAAGAAAAATAGGCAAATTACTCCTTGTGAAAAAAATATATATAAGGAACACTCTCATATTTTAAAAAACCATTGGGTGTAAGACACATACCTATGCATGCATTTGGGCTTAAAGTTTTGTATATAAAAAGATAATTTTGCCTTTATTCATCAACTATTGGATTTTCTTTTGAAAAATCAGCACGTTGGATCAAATCATATTATATTATTTTTAAAAATACATATAAATTATATACATTCAATATAATATATAATCATATGTATAATTTGTATATATTATATATGTGTATATATATGTTATATACAAGTGTATATTTATACAATTATATATAAAAATGCTACCCTACCCCACCGGCAGCTAGTAGCCATTGCTAGTACTTGAAATGATAAAAAGAAAAATAGAAAAAAAAATCAAAAACAGATGGTGGCTATCAGCCGCCATGGCTACATTGGCCATAGTGGCCAGTGGCCGGATCTAGCCAGATCTAACCACAATGCTGCCACAGTAACCTGCCACATGTATTATATATTTAATATGTATTATATCATATATGTATTATATTGCATACATTATTATATATATTAACATAAATACGTATATAAATATATTATCATATATATATGATAATAAATATACAAATATAACAATTTTATGAAAATATATAATATATTTATATATTATATATTTTCATAAATATATGTAATATTTAATTTGAAACAAATAATTAAAAATAAAAAAGATATAAATAAAAGTCATTTAAATTTTATAGATAAATTTATATATTTGTATATACATATGCTATATATGTATTTAAGTATAAATAAAAAATATGTTATATATCTTTATGAAATATAAATTTTATTTACTTTGGAATGAATTAATAGAAAGAAAGATGAATATAATTGATAAGATAAAAATAAAAGTGATTTTAATTTTATAAATAAATTTATATTGTATAAAATGAGAATATATGAAATAACGAGAAATGAGAAATAATAAAAAATTTATATATATGTATAAAATGAGAAATATATGAAATAATGGAGGAAGAGAGAAATGGGAAATAAAAAGAAAAGAAAAGAATGTGAGAAAAGGAAAAAAATGATAATAAAAGGTTATTTAAATCGAATTAAAAATATATTAAATGATTAAGGGTAAATTAGTCTTGTCATATCAAAATTATATTAAATAGGCGGCAAATGAGAAGGGGGAGGTGGTGTGCATGATTTTCTAAAATATAGAGAGGTATTTTGTACATTCATTTTTCACAATGAGGTAAAATGCATATTCATAAAATATAGGGGGATAAATTGCAATTAGCCCTTCAAAACCCATAAGGATATATGCTATTATATAATTTTCTCATGACTTGTTTTTAGCTTACACTGCAATATAATTGTATTTCACTATGCACAAAAATAATTTATTTTGTTTCATGATACAAGAAAGCAAGTACTTTGTGATTTTAAAGCTTCTAGACGAACAATTAAATTCGATGATCAATTGATTATTGAATTTACTGTTACTACTACTATTACTATTATTGTTAGTTGGATCCAACTTACTTTGGGTGTGTAAGGAAGTTTGTCAGGTAGCAGTAGGCTTGTCAGCTAAACCCTAAGTCCCCATGGCCTAACCCCCTAGCGCATAGTAGAAGTCATTTGTGGTTAAAGTAGGTCATAGGAATTCCCAAGGACACTCTGGCATTGTTTTTGTAAGGTTGCACTTTGTTTGGAGTGACAAAGGACTGTTATGATGGGAGTCCTGAAGTTGACTGCCTACAACAAATATTGTTTGATCATCACATTTAAGTTATTAGTCTAGAAAACTATTTATTAAATTCCTGATTCGTTATTTCTTGATTGTTTAATGATTTCCCCTTATGTTTTTTCTTGAATATTTTCACTATATAAATCATGTTAAAATTCATGAACTCACATTGCAAACACTTGGCATTCAGTAGGTCTTTTACTCACACTCTTTTTTTTTTCTTTAATCTCCTTCTAGCAGACCTAGATCTTAGCCCTAGTGAAGATGTTGAACTTACTTTTGAAGTGAATTGAAATTTAAGGATTTCTTTTTGGGATAAGGACTTTGCAGTAGCTTTAGCTTTATTGCTATATTGGCAAATCAGTTGCCTTCCTTTAATGATTTTCCAATTGAGGGAAGTATATTGGGCATTTTGGGTTTCTATGTTGCAAGAATTATTTGAATTATTATGAATGTTGGAGTTTTTTTTTTTTTTACTTAAGATCATAATTTTAGATAAGTGATATATTTTTATTTGGAATTGAGTTTTATGCCTTGAAACTAGATTGTATGGTTTGGAATTTGGGGTGTGACAAACTTAATGTTAAGTTCAATTCTTATATAAATAACACCAAATCATTAAAAAATTGGTGAACAGCAATCAATAAAAAAGAAGTTGCTGAAGTCTAATTTAATTAATTTAGTCAAAATTTGGACAAGCTGATTGTTGAAATGAAAGCCTAATTCACAAGTTAATCCACTTTTAATTTGTCTATCACCAAATTTTTGAAAAAAAAAAAACTCAATGATTTATTTGCTAAAAATTTTGCTCGAGCTCAATCCCTTAAAGAAAGTCTAACAAACCATTTAGTTCACTTCAAATTTGTTTAAGGCCAACTCTTAAAATAAAGTACTAGTCACCAATTAATTCACTATAAATCTAGTCAAACCTATTTCTTAAATGATAGCCCAACTCACATATAATCCACTATAAATATGTTAAACCCCAATCCTTAAAAAAATTTCAATACAACAAGTAATTCACAAAAATATTGTTAAATCCATTTCTATAAACAAATTAGCCCAACTAAACAATTCATTCGCTTCAAATTTGTTCAAGCACAATTCTTATAATAAGGCATAACTTACCAATTAATTAACTAACACTTCGGTCAAGTCCAATTATTGAGGAATTTGGTCAAAGCCCAATTAACAAATTTTTTGAATTATTGTGAAGCCTATTTCTTGAACCAAAACCCAACTCAAAAATTAGGGGTGAAAAATTAAATTAATTGACATTTTCATTTAGTGACAAAAACAATTTTTTCCATATGTATGCAACAGAATTTTGGATGGAATGAATTTATGAAGGAAAAATTAATTTAATCTTAGTAACAAAAAAATTTGTTGCAATATAATTTTTTGTAACAAACTTTTCCCTATTACAATAAATACTGAATTTTGTTACAAATATATTTTCTTGACCAGCGAAAAATATTGTATGCAACAAAATTGTATTTTTATTTTGTTACTCAAGACATATTTTAGTAATGAAAATTCAATTTTGATATGATAAATGTAACATTTATAACAAATTTTACTTTAGTTACCAAACATTTTGTTACATGAAATGCATTTTGTTGTAGTGTTTGCTGTTTTGCATGTCATGGTCCTTATAAAAGTAGTCTCATTTACTGCTACATGAAGAATACTCAAGTCTCTAAATTTTCTAGAGACCTTTTTTTTCATATATTTTGACCTAGTTCAACGTTGGATTTTGTGGCAATTCAGCTTCAAAGTTAGATTCGACTAGGGGTGGGCAATGGGTTCGAGTATGGGGGTACCCAACCAGATCCCATCAAGTTTTTCCCATTCAATTCAGTTATTTTTAACCACCATACCTATTTGGTAATTAAGGAGCTACTTGAAAATTTAGGGGTCGAGTATTGGATTATGGTGCCCGATACCCGATCGGGTACCCCCATTTAATTTAAAAATAATAATAATAAATTTTTAATTAAGTGTTTAGGCCATTATTTTGAGTTTTATATTTAAATATGAATTTTGGCTCACTTTAATTTCCCAATTCCAAAACCGAAATTAAATTGGAGAAGGAATTTAGTAGTCTATTAGGCCATTATCCAATAGTCCAATACTACAATACCCATTAGGCCATTAACAATTTATCATTAGTTCATTACTCCATTAAGGGATTATTTCTTTGAAATCTTTGTTGGTTTTATTTTAGAATTTGTTCAAATATTTGGATTTACTAATGCTTTTCTAAGTTGTAACTTATGAGTTGTGATGAAATATTATTGTGAATTGTGTTATTGTGAAAATGTGATATTGACAAAACATTATTGCTAATATATGATTGCAATTCTAAAGCTTGTTAAAGAAAAAATAGAAAAGTATGAAGTCAAAAGACTCATTTCTTTGTATGTGACTATATGTTATTGTGTTTTATGGGATATGAAGAAATTGGAGTATTTGAATTACTTGCTTCTTATATCGGTATTGCCATATTGGTCTACTGGGTAATGGGTTAATTCAAATGAGTTTGTGAGCAAACAAAAGATCTAAGGATTATGAAATAGAAATTGATCATTTTGATGTCCTTTCTAAAGTTATTAATGATCATGTTTAAATTTATTGTTGGACGTAAAATATCAAAGTTCACAAAATATTATAGAGAATATTTTTTTTAATAAAAAGGCATGTTAAAGATAAGAAACAGAATAAAAGAAAGAAAGAAAAGGAACAATTTATTAAATGGGTCAAAATTCTAATTCTTACATTATAATATAAAACTTTATAATACCATATTAGACATTAATGTTCATATTTAAGTTTTAAAATTATATATTAGTTGGTATTTAGAACTTGTGAATAATGAAATGTAGTACTATCAATTGGTTCACGATAAAAATAATAATAAATTAACAAAATTTTAATTTATATTTATTAAAAATATATAAAAACATTCAATGGGGGTTTAGGGGTACCCTACATTAAGGGGCTACTCAATGGGGGTACCCCCTTCAAATAGGGGTTTGGACTCGGGTATCAAAAAATGATACTCGAGCCCTCGTACGGGTACCCCTAAAGGGTGTACCCAACCCCCGCCCACCCCTAGGTTTGACGACTTCCCATAGTGGCAGACCCATGAGATATGCTTCTATTTTCATTAACCACACATAATAATTTTCTTTAGTGAAGATTGGATGGGAAGGAGCAAAAATACTACTACTTGCCACCATCTTAAAGATCACTGAAATCTCTCAAGTGTTTATGGTTTTTTAAGTGAGGTTTTCTTGCTTGTTTTCTCTCACACATATAGTCCCACGAAGATCAATTGTGCTCTTGACCATACCGGATGTAAAAAGTTCTTAGCATACACATGTGAGAAAAAGAGAACAAGATAAAAAATGTGAAAGGGAATTATCTTATAATTCTTATAAAATATATTTATACTAACACAAAATATGAGTCAATACTAAATCCTTATAATTTAAGGAAACATGTTCCCTTATCTATAGCTGAAATTATATTCCACCACAATTCATTCAAACTACTAGTACATTCATTAATTACAACAAAAGGGCACAAAATCTGGTGTATATCTTTGTATCAGTACTTTCTGGTCATGAGCAGCAATCTTTATCAATATGCATACTACTTAACAACATTAACTGCACTAGGGTTAGTTGAGCCATCTAACAACACTAAGTATTTTACTAACGAACCTATAATTAATGATTTGTACAATAATTAGAAAGAATTATGTTATAATGAATGAATAATTGCTGAGCTTAATACTACCTTTAAGATAGACTGTGTGCGTTATGGAAAACCATCTTGAAGAAGAGATAAGATAGAGAGCAAGAGCTTGTTGAAGGCATCAATGAGTTGATGACTAGAGCGGATGGGCATGAGCTTTAGCTTCACTCGTGATAACCATATCACTTATGAAATACAGACAATTTTAACATATTTCATACACTTGTGAAAAATTGGATTAGTGGCAATGTATAATTTAGCTATATTGTCACAAAAAAAGTAATGGTGGCACATTCAAACGAACATAGAGGTCTTAAAGGAGCGATTGCTGCTAAGCAATTTAGCTTGCTGTGGTGGCAGGTGCCTTGTATTCAGCTTTTGCCTATGACCTAGACACTATTGTTTGTATCTTCAATTTCTAGTAAATAAGATAGTTTCCAAGAAACATACAAAACCAAGTCCTAGATTTGTGTGATTCTAAAAAGGACTTTCAATCTACATCTGAGAAGGCGAGGAGCTGCGACAAAACTTGGAGGATAAAAAGATACCTTACCTAGGGTACCCTTGATGTACTGAAGGGTTTGTTGAGTAGCTTGGAGGTGAGTTGTGCAAGGTGTAGTGAGGAACTAGCTAAGGTGGTGAATCGAGAATGTCATATTCGGCCAAGTAAAGGTAAGATAC
Source organism: Jacaranda copaia (assembly GCA_014898725.1). Lineage (NCBI taxonomy): Eukaryota > Viridiplantae > Streptophyta > Magnoliopsida > Lamiales > Bignoniaceae > Jacaranda > Jacaranda copaia. Next base: position 379,793 of record JACGDI010004001.1, on the reverse strand, counting down.
TATAATTTGCTAATTAAGTGCCTATAATATTTTGGGTCTTGTAGAGGGCTGCCATCAGTGGAACTAAACTTAGTATTCAGATCCAAAGGTAATTGAGATATCTTAGCGCCAAGAAGGCTAATGTCACTGAGAATTTGTAGAGCATAATATCTTTGAGATACAAAGATGTCGGGGGAAAAACAAGAGATTTCCAAACCCAAGAAGTGCTTTAGAGCATTAATATCATAAAGTTCAAAGTTTTGCTAAAGAATAGTCTGTAATTAAGTAATTTCTATCTAAGATGGGCTAGCAAATGACGACATCATCGACATATACCAGGATAGGGAAGAAGGATTGTCTAGAACCTTTTGTGAACAAAATTTGGTCATTTTGGGATTGAGTAAAACCAAGTTGAACCAAGACTTTAGATAAATTTTTAATTTAATTGGCTAGACACTTTTCACAGGCCTTATAATGCTTTGTTTAGCTTGCAAATAAGTCTTCAGCTAAAATTATGGCAAAAGAAATTGAAGAATGTACTTAGGGGAGCCCCATCTAGACTTTTTTGAATAAATTATTGTTTACAAATGTGTTGCTGACATTGAGTTGAGCCAGGTGCCACTATTATAGTGCAACAAGATCATGAAAAATCTTTATAGTAGTAGATTTAGCAATTAGAGAGAAAGTGTCCAAGAAATCAATATCGGTCTCTTGGGTATAACCCTTAGCAACCAAGCGAGCCTCATGTTTGTATATTGCTCCATCTGTTTTGAGTTTCAGTTTAAAGATCCACCTGTAGCCCATTGTGTGTTTACATTAGAGCAGAGGGACAATAGTCCAAGAGAAATAAGAGCTTCAAGCTTAGATTCCATGGTTGCATGCCACTCAAGCACTCAGATTACCTGGGTTTTGGGTGTGATGATATAGTGAGAAAGAGTTGTTTGTGAGAGAGAGAGAGAATAAATGACAAGAGACTTAGTTGGAGATGTGATATTCATAGTGAGAGGGAGATAAATTTGAGTACATGAGGCCACAATGATAATCTTGTAAGTATGATGGATGATTGGGGACTTTGGTGGGCTTGTGAGTAGGGACATTAGGATTGGTGACAATGGGTTGAAATATAGGAGCTGTAGGTGGCCTAGACTGAGAAGGAGGGCTAGTAAAGGAGTTATTAGGAGTAAAAGGAAAGACTAAACATGGAAAGGATCAGGGATGTGTTGATGTGTAGAGAAATCTGCAAAATGAAAGACATCCTCATGAAAAATAGCATTTTAGGAGATTATAACTTACCTTACGGTTAAGTCATAAAACTTATATCCCTTAATGGCATTTGGATATCCTAGGAAGATGCAAGGTCTAGAATATGGCTCAAATTTAGTGCAATGAGCACTTAATGTGGAAACATATGCGAGACAACCGAAGGTTTTGAAATAGGAGTAGTAAACTACAGTTTGTGGAGGAGTTCAAAAGGGGATTTACTTTTAAGAATGTTAGGGAATTGTATTGATCAAATATGTGGCAGTCAAGATGCATTTATTCCAATAATGAATAGGAATGTGAGATTGGAAATAGAGGACATAGGCGACATTCAATAGACGTTGGTGCTTGCGTTCTATAGTAGCATATTATTGTGTTATTTCAATGCATGTAAGCTTGTGACTGATACCATGTTCAGTGTAAAAAATTGAAAGGCTTAACTTTTTCACATTATCACATGTTCTTTCTTAGTAATGGTGTTAAATTGACTTTGAATAGGTGTGAAAATTTTTAGAACAATGTGAGATGTTAGATTTGTGTGTGAGCATGAATGTCCACATGAATCTTGTACAATCATCCACAATTGTGAGAAACAAATGATGACATGTGTGAGTATATGTGTGAAAGGGAACCTAAGTGTCTATATGTATAACTTCAAATAGCTACTAAGAAAAAAGATTGTCAGATATAAATGAGAGCTTGCACTGCTTTGCCAATGAACATACACAACAAGGGTTACTAATCTGTTATATCAACTTCGGCAAAGGCTACAAAACTTCAAGAGTTTTATTGGAGAGATGTCCTTGTTCACGATGCCATATATGTTAACTAATTGCATTAAGAAGAGTTACATGGGTAGTAAACTAGTGTTGGCATCAAGAATGTACAAGCCATCTTTTTTTTATCCTTTGCTAATCATTTTCAAAGTCTTGGCAACCTGAATCATAAAATAATCATTAATGAATGTGATGGTAAGGTGGGAATTTTAAAAAAGAGACTAACGGATAGGAATTGTATTTTAATTTCTGGGACATATAGAACATTGTATAAAGTCATAAGGGGACAAAAATAGGAATGCATATATGACTAGGAATAACAACAGAAGAATGATTAATTGGGACAATATTGTGAAACATAGTGACATTTGAGAACATGTGCTTCGTGGCCCTAAAATCAACTATATAAGTATTACTAGAGAATTCATGAGAAGTGGAATCAAGAAACCATATATCTATAGTGAAAGCAGTGGATTGGGGTTCAAAGTCAACAAACTTGTGAGATGTTGGAGTGGGATAGCTAATGTGTGGACAAAAGAGTGAGCAATTGATTGTTTTGAGCTCCACTTAAGGTCCAAAAAAATTGTTGAATGCATTAGTTGGTTGAGAGTGAGATATTTGACTAACTACTATGGAGGTGTTGTGGCTTGTGATGGATGAAGTATTGGTATTTTATTGAAATTGAAGCTAGGAGGGTACCTGTGGAGCTTGTAACACGTTTCCACAGTATGACCGAAGTAAGAGCAGTAGGGTCTTTCTATTGTAATTGGCACCCATTTAATTAATATTTTGGGGCTAATTATATGTTAAAAAGATGTTTATTTCTTTGGATCAGTGCTAATTATTGGTTGAAATCCATAGATGTTTAAAATGTGAAGAGGGGTATAATAAGCACAAATTCTATAAGTGGAATTTGTCCCATATTGGAATTTAGATAAAGTTGTAGGGTCTTGTAGGTATATAAAACATTTTTGGTTACACTTTTGTCCCATGTTGAAAATTGTTCTAACATGTTGGAAACATTGCTTGTATAGTACTTGTCCCACATCTAAAACATAGGAAAATGTTAGCTAACTATACTAATATATATTGTTTGTTCCACATCGAAATTCCAAAGAAAGTGCTCTCCTCCTACCACTTATAAATTAGTCTACTAAGTGTAGGCTAATGGCACATAGTAGCATATTCTCTTTTATCCCTCTCATATCTTTCTATATTAGTGTTGATTATTATTTTTTTGCAATTGAGTGGTGGTCGAGGTGAAGTTCTTTTGGAGTGCACCAAAAGGCTTCTGAGACTTTCTTATCCTAGAGGAAGTTTTGCTACACCTTTTACACTAGTAAGGGCTATAATTTCTTCAAGGCAAATCATATTCTGATGATTCAGTTTAAGTACTGTTATGATACAAAACTTTGAGATAAGTTCTCGATTTATATACTGGTCTTTGAATTTTTGTTCTTGTATTCCAAATTGGAATGTTTGCTTTGGTTTATGTTTATATTAAACTAAATTGCAACTGAATAATTTTGGAATATCTATACTATTGTTTGCCATTTTCCAATATTTATAATACTAGTTTTACAAACACTGCTATGTGATTATACTACTATTTATAATTTGTGTTCCCAGCAATCTTGAAGAAATTATCTTTAGAGTTTGTTTGAATTGCTTATTCGGAAATAGCATCTTCATTTGTGAGTACTTCTAGTGCTGGTTCTTTGTTGTCCTCTGAAGTTGACCTATTTGGCTTGCCAGAAAAGTTTGGGAGCCTATTTTTCAAATATTAGCAACAACGAATGAAACTTTAGTTTACAATTAAAAGTTCTTCTTTTGGTGCTTTCAATGACTAGATTTGAACCAACTGATATTGATTCCAAAACAATTGACATAGTTGAATAGATGAGAAAGATCAGTTAGGTCGAGGGATAATTTTATCATCACTGTCAAATGTTCTCTTCGATGTTTATTGCTTAGACTCATATATTACTAAATCATTGTGGGATGAGTTGGATCAAAAATATAATACTAAAGAGCAAGGGCTTAAGAAGTATTATGTTTCCAAGTTCATGACATATCAAACGGTTGAGGGAAAGTCTGTAACTGAACAGATATATGAATTGATCAATCTTGAGCATGCTTTTGTTGATGTTGAGATAAAACTTTTTGAGAGGTTTTTGGTCATTCCTATAATGGATAAATTTCCTAAGTCTTAGGAAAATTTTGGAATGACACTCGAGCATCAAAAGGAAAGCTGTCTTTAGATGATCTCATGATTGCGATCAATATTGAGGAAGAACATCAAAATCAAACGCATAAAGTTTTGATTGAGCACCAACCTAAGGCAAATGTGGTTACTGAAGGGAAGAAAAAGTTTAATAGAATGAATCAAATGAACTCAAATACTAAAACCATAAATAAAGGTAAAACCAAGGCCAACAAGAAACTGAAAGCAAACAAACCATATTGTCATTGTGGATAGGTATGTCACTAGGCTAAGGAGTCTCCATTCAAGAAAGCCAAAGCTAAACCTAAGTCTGCTAGGCCAGCTCTAATCAACATGGCTGTGGTGGAACTTAGTGAAGCTAGCATTCTAGAAATGAATGTTGATGGGCATATTTCTTTGAAACCAGAACTCATTTCTATTTATGAACCTTTTGATTGGTTAATTGACACTAAGGTAAATGTGCATGTTTGTACTGATAAATTATGATATGTGTCATACCAGCTAATTGATGGAAAATCTATAACAATGGGGAACTCAAGTGTTGCCAAAATGCTTGAGATAGGACACATGGACATGAAGTTTCCTTCGGGGCAAATATTATCCCTGCTAAAGGTATACCATGTTCCAACAATAAGAATATTATAAGTGGTTCTATAATAGTTAACGAGGGTTATGAACTTTCTTTTAAGTTAAATAAGGTTGTAATTTTGCATTATGATTCTTTTGTTGGAAAGGGTTATTTGTGTAATGGATTATTCAAAGTATGAGTTGAAAATGTTGGTTCAAACATAAGTAATATTGAGTATTCTGAATTTGTTTCTATGAATACAATTGAATGTTCCACTGTTTAGCATAGTCATTTAGGTCATTTAAATTTTGGTTCTGTTAAATGCATGATGAATTTTAATTTGATACCTAAACATGATCTTGATCGTAGTCACAAATATCAAGTATGTGCTGAGGCTAAACAAGTGAGAAAACCTTATCAATTGGTAGAAAGAAATTCTGAAGTACTTGAGCTCATGCATACAGACATTTATGAGTTTAACAGAATCTTAACAAAAGATCAAAAAAATACTTTATTACCTTTATAGATGATTGTAGTAGATACTGTTATGTTTGTTTATCTATTTAAACATAAAGATAAATCAAGTTTATCATTTTCAAAAATGAACCTAAAAATCAAACTGATAAGAAACTTAAGCGGTTAAGATCAAATAGAGGTGGAGAGTATGAGTAGAATCAATTTAATGAATAATGCTGGAACTTTGATATTATTCATGAAGAGACTCCTCCTTACTCTTCCTCATCAAATGGGGTAGCAAAATGAAAGAATAGAACCTTTAAGGACATGATCAATAGTTTGCTTTTGAATTCTAGACTGCCTAAATATATGTGCGGAAAGGTTTTGAATACGGTATACCATATTCTGAATAGAGTTCCTCTTAAACATGAAGAAAGCAATCCATTTGAATTCTAGAAAGGCAGAAAACCTAGCTTAAAGTATTTTCGAGTGTGGGGTTGTCTTGCAAAAATTTTAGTCCCAGAATACAAGAGGAAAAAGCTTGGTCCTAAAACTATTGATGTAGTTTTCTTAGGCTATATTGAAACAAGCTATACATTGAGATTTTTGATAATTAAGTCCAAAATCCTAGGCATAGAGGTTAACACAATAGTGGTGTTTTGTGATGCCACATTTCTTGAGGACATGTTTCCAATGCAAATTGGAATATCTCAAGATGTTTCTTTAGATTCAGCTCTTTCATCAACTTCTATTCTTGATCATGTGGAAAAGATGTCAAATGTGGGGGTTAATCTAAGTAGTTCTAGTCCAGCATTCGTTGGAGCTGAAGAACTAGATGAACTTAGATAGAGTAAGAGAGCTAAGATCGTTAAGGATTTTGGACATGATTTCATCACTTACAATATTGAGAATGATCCAGTGACCTTCAAGGATGCTATGCTCACATCTGAAGCTAAGCATTGGAAAGTAACTATCTAAAGTGAGATGGATTCTATTATCTCTAATGGGACATGGGAATTAGTCAATCTGCCTCCAAGGTGTACTACGATTGGATGCAAATGGATTTTTAAAAAGAAACTTAAATCTGATGGAACTATTGACAAGTTTAAGGTTGGATTAGTTGCCAAAGGCTTTAGACAAAAAGAACGAATAGACTTCTTTGATACCTATTCTTCGGTTGCTCGATTTACTATAATTTAGGTGCTTATAGCACTAGCTTTCATATATGGTTTCCCGATTCACTAGATATAGTGAAATTAGACTTTCTATATAGTGATCTCAAGGAAGAGATTTATATGGATCAACTTGAGGGATTTGTAGCTCTTGGAAATAAGTGAAAGGTCTATAAACTTGTTAAATCCCTTTATGGATTGAAATAAATGCCTAAGCACTGGCATGAGAAATTTTATAAAACTATTTTATCATTTGGTTTCAACATGAATGATAATGATAAGTGTATTTATTGTAAAATTAAAGGTGATGACTATATTATTCTATGCTTATGTGTGGATGATATTTTATTGATTGGTTCTACCATTAAGATTATTAATGAGATAAAATCATACTTGAAAAGTAAGTTTGAAATGAAGGATATGGGTAAAGCTAATTTGATTCTTGGACTTAAGTTGATTAAGTCAACTAAGGGTATAGCTATTTCTCAATCTCACTATGTTGAGAAGATAATTGGGAAGTTAGGCTATAAGAAGTGTATAATCGTTAAGGCACCATATGATCTTTCTGTGGCTCTTTTTAAGAATGAAAGTGATATTCCTGTGTCTTAATTAAGGTATTCTCATAATATTGGGAGCATGCAATATCTAGCAAATGGCTTAAGACTGGATATCTCATTCATAGTCTCAAAGCTGGTGAGATATACAAGTTGTCCTAATAAAACCCATTAGGAGGCTTTGGATAAGATACTTCAGTATCTTAAGGGCATAACATCACTTGCTCTATATTATGGCAGATTCCCTGAAGTACTTGAAGGACATAGTGATGCTAGTTGGAAGCTAAAAACACTGATAGTAATGGATGTACAAGTTATGTATTTACCTTGGGTGGAGATGTTGTCTCCTAGAAGTCTTCTAACCAGACTTTGATAACTCGGTCCACATTTGAGACAGAGTTATGTACTTTGGACACAACTGGAATAGAGGCTAAATAGCTATATAGGCTGATGGTCTAATTACCCATGGTTAGTAAGCCTTTATCTGCAATTGCAGTGCATTGTGATAGTCAAACCACAATTGTAAAGATTAGAAATTCAAAGTATAATCTAAAAACCAAGAGACACATCTAAGTCAAACAAAAGTCTATAAGGGAGCTTATGTCTGATAGGATTGTGGCCATTAATTTTGTTGGATCTAAAAATAATATGGTCAATCCTTTGACTAAAGGACTCGAGTTGTCCTTATTCTAAAAATTGAGGTTAAGGATGGGACTAAAAACCTATTAGTGATGCATCTGCAGTGGCAACCTAACCTACTAAGTGGAGATCCCACAAAAAAGGTTCAATGTGGTACGAACAAGTTGCTGAGTGTGTCAAAGTGCACCTAAAACTCAACTGATACTTTTGTATCTGAGTTTGTCCCCTAGCATACCTAGAAGGTGCTGTTACTTGCAAGTAAAGTAAGAGTTATAGCTTTGAATGGGGTCAAGTCATATTGATGAGATGCAAGCAGCACATCCCTGGAGATGCCCAACTAAGTGAATGTAGTCATGTGGCCACAACTAGAGGAAATGGGTTATTCCTTGAAAATATTCATGGATACATGATCGGGACACATGGCCGTAACATGTCAAACCCAAAGATCACTACATAGCCATGTAACTTTTTGTTACCAACGGATGCCAACACATCCAAGGGCCAAATTCAAGGCATAGATCCATTTGTCCTTGTGGTGGCATAAGTTGGATAACTTAGGTATTAGTTCAAACTAGAAAGTACCATTACAGAAAGCAAGTTACGATAATCCTGATAGTCCAACGCTATGGATTTGTGGGGGATTGTTTTAATTGGCACCTATTTAATTGATATTCTGAGATTAATTACATGTTAAAGAGATGTTTTATTTCTTTAGATCAGTGCCAATTATTGGTTGAAATCCATAGATGTTTAAAGTGTGAAGAGGGGTATAATAAGCACAAATTCTATAAGTGGAATTTGTCCCATATTGGAATCCAGATAAAGTTGTGGGGTCTTGTGGGTGTATAAAACGATTTTGGTTACACTTGTATAATACTTGTCTCACATTGGAAACATAGGAAAAGGTTGGCCAACTACACCAATATATGTTATTTGTCCCACATCAAAATTCCAAAAAAAGTGCTCACCTCCTACCGCTTATAAATTAGTCCACTAAGCGTAGGCAAATGGCGCATAACAACATATTCTCTTTTATCCCTCTCATATCTTTCTATAATAGTGTTGATTATTATTTTCTGGCAATTGAGTGGTGGTTGAGGTGAAGTTCTTTTGAAGTGCATCAAAAGGCTTTTAAGACTGTCTTATTTTGGAGGAAGTTTCGCTGCACCCTTTGTGCTAGTAGGGGTGATAATTTTTTCAAGGCAAATCATATTCTGGCAATTCAATTTAAGTACTGTTACGATATAAAACTTTGAGATAAGTTCTTGATTTATATATTGGTCTTTGTATTTTTGTTCTTGTTTTCCAAACTGGTATGTTTGCTTTGGTTTATGTTTATGTTAAACTAAATTGCAATTGAATAATTTTAAAATATCTATACTATTGTTTGTCATTTTTTGATATATTTATAATAATGGTTTTGCAAACACTGCCCGGTGATTATACTACTGTTTATAATTTGTATTCCCAACACTTTCTTTCCTTGGTCCTTTGCAATCGCTTGAAAACTAAGTATAGGCAGCTTTGTTGGTATGCTTGTGTGCATCTGTCTTGACAGCAAACACTAGATTGTTGATTGCATCAGTAATTGATGTGGTGATAACTCCAGGCTGCATTTCCTTTTGGGTGACGAGAGAGAACACGTTACGGACAGGAGACAAGGTATCCACGAGTAATATATGGCTGCGGATTTGTGCATATAAATCATTGAGTCCAAGCCTATAAATGGATAGAGTGACATTTTACCCAAACTTAAAATGTCATATTTGTATCCATACATATACTTATACTTATTAAAAACGATGTAATAAATACGGGTAGGATCTATATCTATAAATTTCCCATGTACTTATATTAAAAAATTCCCCATTACGTATTTTATATTTAAATTTAACTTATGAATTTAAAAATTATCTATACCAAAATCAAATTTATATTAATAATAAACTTTTCATACATTAAAATTACAAATATATATGCGAATGAACAGTAACAACTAAATAATTTTTTTTTCATTAAAAATTAAACTAAATTAATAAAATTAATAAAGTTAGTATATTTGGATAACAATTTTTTTTAAAAAAAATTGTAATAGAATAGCAACAGTTGAACATTTTTCATTAATAAAATTAATAATATTAAAATTAATAGTGGAATAAATATTTTTTATAAAAATAGTTAATAAAATTAATTTTGTTAATGAATAAAATTTATTAATATAGAAATTAACTTTTTTATAAAATTAAATATAGAAAAAGTTTTTGCTTTTAAACTGTTTTTATTGACAGTATTTTTATTAACTGTTTTTTTAATCATATTAATTTAATTAGGAAAAACTTTAATTGCTATTCATATTAACAAGGTTTAACTATTATATTAATAAAATAGTTAATTAAATTAGCCAAAAGTTTAAAATTAACTAATTTGATTTAATAATTAAATTAAATATAGAAAAGTTTTTAGTATATTTTGAGAAAATTAGTATTTACATTAAAAATATTAGTCCAATAAACAAGACCCAATGGGTCTTGGGTTAGATAGGGCAGGATAGGGTTAGGCTCTCATCTTTTAGATATTTTAGAGTATGGTAGAATATATGATATTTTTATTTGGATATTTTATGGTATAGGTATTGGTAGGGTGACACCCTACCCATTTATAGGCCTAATTGAGTCCATCAAAAAAGCCAAAATGTACTTACAATTGTAGTGATCGTTTAATTCCTTCCACGCCACAGCAGGAACGTTGTTTACAAGTGCAAAATGGACGACAGTTACTGGGCTTCTCCCAGAGCCTCTAATTTGGTGAAATATATGCTAATTGAGTTAATTCGTTGCATATGTGTGATCAATACTTTGTGCAGTTGATAATGGCTGGGGCCTGTGCCCTGTTGGAACCTGTCCTCAACATCCATCTGCATGGCGTGAGCAGAATCCGTGTATATGATGCTGAGTTCGAGAGCCAAGAGACCACCGCATTGTTGTTTTGTGTCCCTGAATTGAGCAGAGCAGCAGCATCAGCCGATGGTTTCTGAATTGAACCATCCACACATCCTACTTTAATTTGTTTTTGACTGACAGTAATCAACATTGCTCGATTCCATGATGCATAATTTTCTTCGATGAGCAACTGTGATACCAGCATGAGCCCCTGGCCATCGAAATGGTGAAGGTAGAATGGACTGGATGTGTCGCCAGCGGAAACTGACCATTCGATGTGGCAAAGAAGGACGATCGAAGAGCAGCCAGGGGAGAAGGAGAATCAAGGAAGAAAAAGACGAAGGGGAAAGAAGCAGAAACTTACCAAAGGACAGCAGTAGATGTGCAATTACTTTCGATGCCATATTAAGAATCAAGCCAGGATGAACAAGAAACAAGTGAACATTCTGGACTCGCAGCTGAGAGATTGGGGGCATACATGCAATTCAATCTGGTGGAAAATGTGAATGGATACATGAGCTTATATACACACTACTAAGAAGCATTAACTGCACTAGGTTAGTATTAGTATTCCATATCAATGAAATAAATAAGTTGTGGTTTTTATATATAGTTTTGGATAATTCTTACTTCTTGAGCCAGTTTTTAGGATTGAGTTAAGCATAAAAGGTTCATTCTTTAACATGATATCGAAGCCACCATTTCGAATGTTGGATTACCCAATGTTGTTGGCCACTTATTTCATGTTATTCAACATTCTAAATGTTCATTCCTACGCATATATGGGGTATGTTAATATCTCACATATGTTAAATAAATAAATTATGGTCTTTATATATAACATTGGGTAATCCTTACCTCTTAAACTAACTTTTAGAGTTAAGTTAGGCTCAAAGTCCATTCTTTAGCAGTTAGTTGAGCTATCTAACAAACACTAACTATTTTCCTAACATGTAACTAATGATAAGTAAAATAATTAGAAGGAATTTTGCTATAACGAATGAATACAAGCTAAGCTTAATATTTGCTAATATGTCGTATAGTTGTCAATAAAAAAATTTAAGCAGATATTAAGAAAAAAACCAGTTTGAAACAACTAATTAATCACAAAGCTATATTATTTCCATTTCCTTTTCTTAGACTGGATCCATGTTTTGAGCTTCAGGGAATTAATTAAAGGTAATGAAAAATACTTTGCAATGCCATAATGGAGGATTTCTAGTGTAATTAATTACAATATTTTTGTTTCAATTAAATGTATCATAGATCAAGTTATTTAGTGGCTGTTTGGTTTTATTTACAAAATTGTATTTCACATTTTCCACTAATAGGAAATTAAAATATATCGCTTTTTGCACATTTTCACTTAAAATTACTTTTATTTTCATTTTCAAAATGTAATTTCCAATGACCTATATATCTTTTGTATCTATTTCATTATTACTCTCTCTCCACCTAAGACTTACTAAATTCAACATAATCATTTATTTTCCAACAATTTATCCAAATATAAACACTTTTTCAACTTATTTTCACTAACTATTTTTCAAATTTTGAAAATAGTGAAAATAAAAAATGAGAACGAAAATAAAACCAAATGGGCAGTTAGAATTTGTATTGAATAGAAGACTCACGTTTTTATGCTAAGTGGAATACCCATGTTATTTAACAAAATATTTGATCTTTGCTCGTTGATTTGTATTTGAACTAGTATATAAGCCATACTAGCAATATCAGGTAACAAGGTAAATTGCAAAAATAGGACAGTAAACGTGGCCAATTTGCAATATAGGACTGAAATTTAGAGTGGTATTAAAGTAAAATCAAAGTTTATTAAAAATCGGAAAAAAAGAATAGTGACCATCGAAAAATACAGTCAGCATTGATGATTGCTTGCGTGATGCCTTCACCAATATTCCACACATGCACCACGCAAGCAATTACCAGTGCTGATTGTGCTTTTTGGTGATCGTTGTCCTTTTTTTTTCTTCAATTTTTAATGAGTCTTTGTTTTACTTTAATATCGTCTCAAATTTGCTCCTGCAAAATGATGATAGCTACAATACTAATTTTGCAATTTTCTCTTAGGTGACACATACTCAATATTTTTATTTCCCGTAATAAAAGTGTGGCCAACCGGATCTTTTATTCACATAATGAATAGACATACTACCCTTAAATACCCAATTTGTACTGAACTGGGCAATGGGGGTCGGGTTCTCAAAGTGATGGACTGGTGGAAGAATTATTTCTAGAGAAAACTTGTATGGTAACGTCTATACCTATAACTTGCATTGTAAATTAAGAAATTAATGCATTGTTTATAATATATACATATATATGTATATATAACATTTGTTAGGAGTATAATATTTTTTTTTTACCTTTTTGAAAAATTTAATTATTAAAAGACCACACTAATAAGCTGGTTGTACAGTAAAACATGAAGTCCCTCCATTATTATATAAAGTCGACAGATGTACAACTTCTTAGCCATTTTCTTATTCCTTATTTCACTTGATCGTTGGAAGATTACCGGTTTTTAACACTGTGTTCGTACAGCCAGTTGGAGATCTATTTCCTGGTTAGCTCATTGCCCAAGTCACATTGAACTTTTGAATTGGAACTCACTGCTCCATTCCCTCTCGATGTGGAACTATATTGGTTTGGTCAAACGTATATATAATTTGTGTGTTAATCATTTTCATGCATTGTTTGTTTGTTAACTCGAATTACAAACACCGTTATAAATTAAAATTGAGTATGTCAAAAAGTTTGTCATCTAATGGATTTGACTCTGCACGAGGACGACAAATTTATTAATCATTTACACACAGGTGGAAGTGGTGCGTCTTTTGCTTTCATAAAGCAAATAAAGATATATATTGCAATTAGTCATCAATAAAGATACTAAACTATCTCTAACTATTAAAGCACGCATTATAAGGTTGCATCTATTTCTGCTTTATATACCCTAAAAGCTTCACTAATGATAACTTCAAATTTTTTCTATGTAAAGTTGTACTAATACTTTTTGAGCATAATGAATAGATGTGTTAATTTGATCAGCAATTTGCATAAATGTGTTCCAATAGATATATTGTGGAAACTCAAATTCGTAACTTTAAAATTACAAGTAATTACATTTACTCCTTGTAAACAAGGCAAATCTATATTAAATTTAATGCACTTATAAAATGACATACAAAAGTGTATTCTACGGGAACGTTAAAGGTTTCTTTGTTGACCTTTTCTTTCTTTTATTATATTTTTATCCTGTGCAAAACTTTTATTATGAGAATTAAAACCTGAATATTTTTTTGTATTTATATAAATTAAAATGAGTTTGAAGTATATCTTTTAAGTAAGTTCTCCTTCAAATTCATAACAGGATCGGAGACAAGTTGGAAGCCAAAACGTTGATCTTTACATTCAAAATTAGAAAAAAACATTTACAATTATGGGATAACTTATTCATTGATTTGTTGATCAACTTAAACATAAAGAAACAAGAAATAGTTCTATAAAGTTCCAGCAGAGAAAGATCAGATTTCGTGTGCGTGGAAAAGCACACACATTGGAACTTGGACTGCTATTATATAAAAATATTTATTCTAAAGATACAATGATTTTATGATAATCTAAATAAGTTTCCACATTTGATAATGGAAATAAAGGCATAACTCTATATCCTTGTGCATGCACGACCTAAAATTGGTCTTACACTACTGATCAAATGCAAACATATTCTAATATATGTATTGTATCAAGTGTTTGTTCAGGAAACAGTTTGCATTGGAGTTTATCTATGATGTGAAATAAGAGATAAAACACTAAGTAAAAAGAGGATTTGAACTGCAAACGAGCTAAAAAACCTCCATCCATGATATAAATGGTAGGAGAAAATGAAATATTTGGCATGAGGGCACTGTTCGCCAAATAAGAGAGTTCATGTATAAGCCAAAGTTTAAAGGAGAAGAGATGGTTGGACTGCTGATATCCAGACTGCCTGGAAGCATTAACAATTGAAACAACATTCAGACATCCCATTTCAGTTCAAAACAAATCTTTTGACATGCACCTGGACCTCTTCTATCTTCAACAGTTGTCGAGCACTGAATTCCAAAATCCTTAATATAATGCCACCAACATCTAATTTGACTGTCAATACAGCATAGGGAATCTTCAATTAGCTTCTCAGAAAGGAACTGTGATAGAGCGAAAAGAGAATGTTAAGGAAACAAGTGTCTGAACATGCACAATATACTTGAAGATTCCAAGCAAAGCAAGAAAGCTTTGGCATACTGTAATAAATCCATGGTTTCCAGTAACCAGAATCTGAGGATGACAGCTCCAGAGAAAACCATCCAGCAAAACACATTGCCAAATGTTTCCAGCTCCAGTTGGTTGACAACAGGAAGTGGTGGAATTTCAATCAATATTGATCAATTCAGCTGGGATGAATGTTGCCTTCTAAAACTGATCATTACAGTTCGATTCTGACTAGTTAATTTTGAAAGATAATCCCTCAGATTACAAAACCAAGGAGTATCAATACAAAGAGAGAAGTTAGTATCTATTCTGAGATGAGATCCCTGAAGAGTTGGTGCATTTATCAAAAATTGATCAGGCAGCCTATCTGCTGCACCATACTTGAAGAACACAAGATTGGGGATTTTAATCTCAAGATTCAACAGACTGTTTTTAAGGCACAAGCACAACTTCTCAAGAAAAATATGTGAGATTTTGATCTTTGTCATCCCAAAACAATCAGTCAGTTATAAATTGTTGAGCAGCAGCAATTTTGACATGAGGTCCTCAAACAAGTCATCTGTAATTTGGGCAGACTATATGTTTAGTTCCCTTAAATATTTCAGTGTTGGAATAGAGATATTTAGCATCTCATCCAATCCTCTGTAATGAAATGATTGAATATGTATTGCTTCAATGTTCATCCTCTCAAATGTCTCAGTGTGATAAACTGTCAGTCTCTTAAGTTTCAGAAGAAAAGGTATTAGAAGATTCTTCAATCCCACACAGTCACTAAGAGCAAAATCTTCTAATGCTTGGTAACCAAACAAGAAATCTTGGAGGACATCATCATCCAAGCACACATCCATGAAAGACACCTCCCTCATACTACAGAGTTGTGTTCTTGCAGCGGCAAACAAAGGCTTCTCCAGTTTACACCCTTTTAAATTCAATATTTCCAATGATTTGGCTGCAAAAATTTTAGGAGGCAAAGAATACCACTTTCTTGGCATGTGTTTACACATTTCCGGGTGTAATTCTCTAATGTGGCCATACATATTTAGATCTAATTCTCTAAGGCATTTTTCTGTGGCAAATCCAATCCAATCATCTATATGGGATAGAATCTCCGAATCGATCAGAAACATGCAAAGCCTAAACTTTTGTATCATTGCCTTTCCTTATCGAATATCCTGAAATCACTCATCCAGGGCATTTATGAAATCCTCGGTTTCTTCATGAAGCTTTAGCATCCGTTCATGACATAGCAATAAGCCCCCCTTCAGGGAACTCCTGCACAAGACTAATGTAGTAGACTGGGGATTTTGCCCACAAGGCCTTCCATTTCTTAGATAAGACACTCATACGAGCTGCATCTTCCCAAGGTAGCAACAACCATATCTTCTGTAAAATATTTTCCGGTAACTGGTCCGTTCCCCTTCTCCACAGTTCTGCTCAAGAAATTACAAACCCACCATTAATATTTAAGATATGATGCAAGTAAAGAATAATCTTGCCACATTTTCTAAGCATAAAATTTAGTGGTGTCCTAACCAAGAATTCTTTCATCTTTACTAACATTTTCCAAGCGACACATTAAAAGGGTAAAAGCGATTCAGGGAAGAACCCAAGGAAATGATATTTCAAGTAACCGGACTCCATACTGAACATTACAATTTCCTCTTTGAAAGGTAACAGAAAAATTACACACAAATAAATTTTAAAAGAAAAAAGAAAAAAAAAAACTATTCAAGATTCAGGGACAACCGACCTACCATTTCTCAAGTGATTTACAAAAAGAGTAAAAAGAAGATTGAACAACTCATTAGAGAATCTGCATTACCAGATTACATTACCTTTAATTACCGGACTTTATGAAGGAAATTTGTAATATTCGGAACGAAAATCCTTTGGAAGACAAACTAGTTAATTTTGGGGCAAGGGCAACTGTGATTTGTGGAGTGACGGTTGATAGAAAAACCAAAAATATGTCGAGAAGAAGAGAGTAGAGAAGAAGACCAGAGAAGAGAAACAGAGACGGAGGAGGAGATATTTCGTTAACTCCGGAAAGAATAATTCTTTCTGAGTTTAGGCGGATATATATTTCGTTACACTCCATTTTAATAACTAACTTAATAGCAATCTTAACCTACCCTGACTAATTTTGAAAACCGAAATGTATAAGAATTGAAATAATATTATCTAATTATTCTCCATTAAAAACTATTTGTATAGGAGAAAGAAATTTTATTGGAGTAATGAACTATACCATAATATAGCATATAGTTGTTGGCCACTAGTTCTCGTCAGTGACATTTTCCTATTCTTGAAGCACTACTTCACTTTTCCTTCATTTCTGTCTCCCCATTTTCGTGGACTTTTGTCCTTCATCTTTCTTGCCAGTATTGGCTCAAAAATCTCCAAAGAACTCAATCATCATCGATTACCCATGTTCTCGACGATCGTCTACTGTTCACATCCTCAACCACCTCCAACAGTTCATTTATCGTCCACTATTGAGTTCTCTACACCGATAGAGCAGTTCGTATTATTTCAGTGGCGTATGGTTTTCTACCCCACTCACAATTATATTAGGTTCATGGGTTCATTTCTCTTGCCCAACTATGAAGGCAATTTGATTTATGCCCAGATTTTTAAATTTTGGCGTGTTGATATGTAAACTATTTTCTTGGATAGCATAGGTTGAAGGTGGAATTTTGGAAGTGGGAAGTTAAACCCTTTGAAAAGAAAGCTGATTTTACATAAACTAATTTGGATGATGGTAGAAAAGGATGCTTCTTGTATATCGATATGAAAATTGTTACCCAGGCATGTGTTAGGTTGTAAAAACATGTAATATTTTGCAAAGCATGTATGACTCATAGATCATTTACAATCAATCTCCCTAATATATGAGCCAAACAGTTGGAGGCAGCCTATACAGGCTCGCATTGGCGAGTGGACCATGGGCAGAGGCCGCCTGCTCAAATCTGCGTAGGCTGGACATTGGCCAGCAACCATGGTTTGTAAGAACAGTCGCAAAGAATGGAACGGAGACTATTGCTCCAATTCTATTACAATGTTGTGGAACGATCACAAATATTCCATACATTTTATAGTTTAAAGTATTTAAAATTTTTAAAAAATATCTAAAAAATATTTTAAAAAATAAAAATATTTGATAGTAGTTATATTAGATAATTACAATAATTTTATGTATTATAAATTTATTTTAAATTTCATAGAGTTTACTATGATTATATTGATGATAATATTTTATAAATCTTTCATTCAATTATTAAAGATCATAATAGAAGTGAAATTGATAGAATAAAATTATAAACATTAGTAACACAAAGTATAGTACAATATTGTACAAAATGTTGCAACATGCCATAGCATTTTTATGAAATACATTGAGATAAAAATGTATTAGAAACTAGTTGTAATGTTTTTCAATTTTTTTGTGAGTAAAGTAATAATTAAATTTTTTCCATCATTTTATATAAATTATAAATTAATTATAACTATTACAATAAGATTTAAACTTTACTAAAATTCAAACAAAATATATATTTTTTTGTATATTATCCTTCTCTTTGTAAATTGAAAAGTGAAATCTACATATAGTGAAAAATATAATAAAAATTATTGGTTAAAAATACAAATTTATATATTTTAAATTAATATATTTATAACTTTTAGATTATTTATAATAAATTTAAATAAATATTTAATCCTTATAAAACTTCGTATCTAAAAGCTAGAAAAGTATCCCAATATAATTTCTAAATAAAAATGATTAAAGTAATATATAAAATTTGTCAAAAATAGGATTAAATTAAAAGAAAAATGAAAAGAAATAACTCTTCTTCTTCTTCGTGATTCCATACCTAAACTCTCCCCCGTCTCCAAGTACTCCATTCCATTAGCCACATAAAGTGAAATTAGGGCCTTAAATTCTGTCCACCTACAAGCTATGATGATTCTTATTAAATTTCGAAGGTGAATCCTTTTCAATTCTTGGCATTCTTTATTAAATTTTTTGGAGGATTTTTCTGTCTATGAATGTAAAATTTATGGACTTTTATTGCCTCATTTTGCTCCATTTCATGTTTCCGCAACTATTCGAAAAATCACATAACCTCATCATTTTGGCCAATTTTTCTAAACTTAACGTCCGATCCCAACCTTGGCCATTCTAAACTATTGCATCGGAACCCCAACTTCCATTTTGATTCCGAAATGGCCGTTCCAACTGATTTCTCGAGGTTCCGCCAAACTATGCTAGCAACTGCCATGGCTAGAGGCCAACAGCGCCATGGTGGCCATGGCTAGAGGCTGCCTACCTAGTGTTGGCAATGCAGTTGCATGGCCAATGGGTCATGGCGACTGGCCATGGGAGGAATTTTATTTTATTTTATTTTTTCTTATTTTTTATTTATTTATTTCTTATTTTAAATATACATAAATTTAACTAAATTATTTTACGTATGTAAGTTAAATAGGTGATACCATAAATGTAAGCTATAAATCTCTTCTTTCTTCTTCTTCTTCTTTCTTTCTTTCTCTTTTTGTTCTTCTTCTTTTTTTTTGGTTGTACTTTTTTTTCTTTAAATCTCTTCTCATTAAATTTTTGGTTTAAGTTATCAAACAAGTTTGATGTATCTACGTGTGTATTTTGGCATTTTGCATTAATATCTAAGTATATAATTAGTTTGATGTACTCTTTTGCAGTTAGATATCTAGATTTTGTGTAAGAGTTATCAAGAGAACTGTTGGGACTACTAGAACAAGAAATACTGCTCAAGCCCTAGATGATATCATGCAAGTCAACAACGTCAGTAGCCAAAACGAAAATCAAGGCATTTTGTTCCAATAGTTTATCCAGGGATGCTCACGCTCAATGTCGCAGTCCATAACGCAAATCGCAAAATCAGCCAGAGCAATAAATTCAAGAGGTTTTTTCCTCAAATTTGATCAAGAGAAGTTGATGCAGGACTTAAACATTATAGTTTTCAATTGAAATTATATCATCTGGCAGCTGTTATTTGTCTTGGTACATTTGTCTTCTCTTATTCTAAATCTTCTTTTAATTTGATTGTGGAAGAGAATTAAAAATAAATAAATTTAAACATGTTATTAGCGCAATGCATTTAACTATTTTAATTTCATGATTTTGTGTCTCGAGTTGTAATATTAGTAACAAAATATTGACAAAATAAAAATTATCACTAATGATATGTATTAAGTGACAATAATTTTTATTTTGTGACTAATGAGACTTTTTAAGTAATTATAAATTTTATTTATTACAATATAGTTCAACAATGATAATTTTCCTAAGATAATTATAAATTTCATCCTAAAATATGACCACTTATTCGCTTTTAGTTTCTAAACAAGCTCGAGTTACACTTTTGTCCCTTAAATTGTAATTTTTTTAACAATTTTCATCCTTGCCATTACTTCAAGCATTAAAATTGACAAAAAGTGGTCATGTGCAGGTCACGTAACCACTTTTGAAGGGAAAAACTTGAAAAAATTATAATTTTGGTCCTCAAACATAACTATTTATTCACTTTTAGTCCCTAAACAATCTTGACTAATTACAATTGTGCAAAGTGCTGTGACTAATTAGTGGACTCTGCAGGAAGCCATAAACATGGTGCCTCTCAAGAACACCCATCGAACTGTGGTTCGTGTGGTGCCTAGCATTTACTGACAACTCATGTATGTGCCCAAGACGAAAAACCTCAACACACTCACTAGAATCCACCCTGATGATACATTGCTGACATGGAACAATACCGTGACCAAAATTATCTATTACCAACCATCGCAAGTGATTGGAATTGGGACATTTGGATACGGGAGTACAATTATTGAGGGAGAGGATTTTATAGCTGAAAACATCACCATTGAAAATTCTACTCCTCAGGGCTTAAGATAGGCTGCAACATTCAGAGTGACAATTGATCATTGTGCATCTACAACTGTAGATCCTTCAGTTGGTGCACTATGGGAAGCAATATTTGAGGGATTGCTACATTGAAGGAAATACAAACTTTTTTTTTTGTCACAGCACTACCCTTTTGAAGCATTGCCATATCCACTACAAGTCTATTAGATATATATCAGCTTAGAGCAGAAAATCTTCCCAAGAGACAACTAGATATATATTCTTGAGATGTGCTATCACTAACGATGGAGGGACACAATACACATATCTGAGGCCATGGGGACCTTTTGGGAGGGTGGTCCACACATACACTTATATGGATGGTTGTGTTAGTCATGTTGGTTGGAATAATTGGGGCAAGACTGAAAATGAAGGAACTACTTATTTTTATGAGTACAAATGCTTTGGGCTAGATAATTGCCCCTTAAAACATGTAACATGGGTAAGAGAATTGATGGATGATGAAGCCAAATAGTTTCTTGCACATAGTTTTATTGACTAAAATTGTAATTTAAGAATGTTAAGGATTAAAAGCAAATAAGTGGTTATGTTTAAGGACTAAAATTATAATTTTCCTAAGGTTTTCCCTTCAAAAGTGGTCACATGACGTGCACAAGACCACTTTCCGTCAATTTTAATGCTTGAAGTAATGGCAAGGATGAAAATTGTTAAACAAATGACAATTTGAGGGACAGAAGTGTAACTCAAGATTGTTTAGGGACTCAAAGTGAATAAATAATTATGTTTGAGGACTAAAATTATAATTATCCCCAATTTTCCTCAAATTTGATCAAGAGAAAGTTAATGTAGGACTTAAACAATATATTTTTCAATTGAAATTATATCATAGAGCAACTGTTATTTTTCTTGGTCCATTTGTTTTTTCATATCAATCTTCTTTTAATTTGATTGTGGAAGAGAATAGAAATAATTGAACATATTATTTTTGCATTGCATTACACTATTTTGATTTCATGGTTTTGTGTCTCTAGTAGTAATATTAGTGACAAAATAATAAATTACTGATGATATGTGTTAAATGACAATAATTTTTATTTTGTGACTAAAGAGATTTTTTAATTGATAATAATTTTTATTGTATTACAGTAAAGCTCAACAATGACAATAACTAATATTTTAAGTTGCTACAAATTAGTAGCACTCCTAAGGTAATAATATAGTGAAAATAATAATTGTTACTATAATTTGTGATAAGATTTTAATTATCACTAGGGTATTACCATAGATGTATTACTAATTTTCAATGGTAATTAACAACTTAAACACTATTTTTGTCACTAATTTATTTCTACAAATCATTAGAAGGTGACAAAATAAATTTTTTTATCACCTAATATATGTAATTAGTAACAACTTTTGGATTGTCATTCACTATTTTGTCATTAATTTATCTTTTTTTTGTAGTAATTAGTAGGAGTAGGTTGGCAAGTTTATACAAATTTGTATAAATTGAAAATTTGAAATTCAATATTTATTTTGGGAAAAAATTATTATAGCATTAGTTGTGATGAACATAATGTATCTATGTGATTCTTTGTGGTGAGTAGAGTTTGTTGATAATTCTTTACTTTTACCAATATATATATATATATATATACTAGAAAAGCTATGCCCGTGGACTTGCATGAAAATTTTTTATACATCTGTAACTTTATTGTTGAAGTTTATATATATATATATATATATATATTTCTGTGGTAAAAAAAATGCATTTGTAATAATAAGCAAATGAAAAAGATGTTTGAGGAAAAGGCTATTGTATTTGGCAAGAAAATTTCGTTGTCCAATAATATTGTACTGTCAATGAAGTAAAGATATTACTAATATTCCATTAAATAACAAATTTGTGTACATTGTAAACTAACATATGAATAAATAATAGTAGTCAATCCTAGCACACATACAGATTTATGAAGTTTTTATAGTACTATCTTTCACTATCATCAAATAAAACAATAGATAAAACTAATAGCATTAGATCATAAAATAAATTTATAAGAATAGTGGAAAAGAAAAAAGTCATTTATTCATTGGAGCATTTAAATAGAATAATGTTAATTTGTAACACCCCAAAAATTTTCAATTTATAGAATTTAAATTTTATTGTTTTCAATTTAGAGAAATTTAATTATTCCTTATATTATTATTTTATTTAAATTTTGGGGCCAATTAGTAATTCTTGAAAACTTAATTGAACAAAAATTTAAAACTTAGGGGCTTGCTTGAAACCCCTCTAATCAACTAGGGTCAAGATGATATTTTAATTAACTAAAAATCTCAATTGAACAACTTACTAAATTAAGGACTAAATGTCAATTCTTAAAAAATTGAATTTTATATTAAAAAAAAAAAGAAAGAAGATTTGCATGAAGCAAAGACATGTCTTCACCCTCACCATTTCTTTCACCACCTCACTATTCATCCTCACCATCATCTTCATTTCTTCACCTTCACCGTACCATCTCTCTCTCATTTCTCTCTTCACTCACCAGCTCCAACCACCATTTTCAACAACAAACACCATTCACACCACCAAACATCTATCTCTCCCCTTACTCTAGCAAACCCAACACACACACACAAACCCAGTTGCTTACCAAATAAAAGCCCGATCAAAATTGCTTGATCAGCAGTGAAGAGGTGTTAGAATGGCTTTCTGGGTAGAGGTTCCAGAAGCTTGAGGCATGAGGAATGCAACAGTGGCCTTGCATGGCTGATTGAAGCAGCGACAACAGTTGAAAATGGAGGCTTAGTCATGGTAGCAAGAAAAGTGGTCTCATGGCTGTGATCTTTGGTTGAGGGCCTTCTGGGCCTCAAAACTGAAAAATAAGCACACTACTAGATTCAAGAAAAACAAAAGAGGAGAACGGTGGTGGTGTTGATGTTTTCTGATGATGGCAAATGGCAACACGGTGATGATGGGAAGGCAGTTTCCTTTCTTCGAAGCAATGATCACAGTGGTGTGCTTGGTTTGTGAATCCAAGGTTTTGTCGATCAAATTGTGGGTAAAACTTTGATTAATTGATTAATTGATTAATTGATTTCTGATTTAATTTGAGTAAATTATTAGGCTAACCTATGATGTAAATACTAGTTAATTGAACCAAAATTTTGATTTTGGACCAAGAATTGAAACATGCATGGATGAGATACGAATGAATGAACTTGGGGTTATATTCTTATTTGATTAAGTTTGATCGAATAGGAATAATTGATCAAGAAAACCTTAGATTTATGATTTAGGGTAATTGGCATGATATTGATTTGGGACTTATTGGTATTAAGTTGAAACCTAATACAAAATTTATTATGCCAACAAGGAATTTATTGTAACACTCCTAAAATTTTATTTATTTTATTTATAATATATGATTTCATCGTTATTTGAAAATTTTATGAATCTCACGTTATTAATTATTTTAAAATTTTTGTGCGTTAAATTATAATTTTTGTAGACTTAATTGTGTATACTTTTGATCAATTTGGGGTTAATCATCATTTTCTAAAAATTTGGGAAAAAATTGTATAATTTAAAATTTTATTTAAAAAAAACAAAAAAGATGAAAAATCAAATTTTAGAAAATTGGGAAGAACCTTTTTTTTTTCTTTCTTCTTCCCACTTTTCTTTCCTTTCACTCCTTTCCTTATCTTTTCCTTTTCCTCTCTTTTCTTCTTTCTTCACCAAAACTTAACCACCATCTTTGGCCAGTTTTCGACAGCCTTTTCACCACTCCAAAGCAATCAAATTCTTCCCCTCACCACAACCAACACCTTCCCCACCTCAAAACCACCAATCGAGTGGTGGAGCAATAGCCGATGGAGGAGAATCGAGAAATACATGTCACGGTGGTTGCCGGGTTTCTTATTTTTCAATGACCATTCTCCATTCCAAGGGTAAGGTTAGGAAGATCTTGATGAGAGGAACCCATTGCATGGTATTTCTGACAATGGCAAGGCGGTGATCGAAGCTCGTTAGAGAAAGGAGAATGTGGTGGTTTTTGGCCCATTTCGGTGTATACACTGCTCAAAATTAGAAACAAAAGGTGGCATTAGAATCCTTGCGATGAGAGGAACAATTTGGTGGTGAAGTTTCATTTTTCGGCGGTGGTGGTAGAGAGGCAATCTCCTTGACTCGATGCGGTATTCATCTTGGTGCTTTTGGTTTGTGATTTTGAGTCTTCATTAGTGAGATCAGATTTTTATTTGGGTATTGCATGTTATATATATGTGCATGCATGTTTGTAGTTGTTAGTTTTGTCCGAATTGAGCCTTTAAGTTCATATAGGTATTTCAACAACTATTTTCCTTTACGAGGAATAGGGTAATAGAAGATATGATTTTGAACTCGTATGTTAGTCAATAATAAGTTGAATATAATTTTGATATCAGGATTCATTATAAGTTAAATTATGTTGGAATGGGAATTTGACTAAGGATTTATGCATGAATGTTGAATCTAGAGAAGTTTGACTCGTGGCATATTTTCTTGATTAGGTGACGATGAGCTAGGCACCAATGAGCAGTAAGATCGATTTTTGGCTATTACTGTTTGGGACTGTAAGAGATCAGGGTGTCCCACTCTAGGCTATTGCTTTGTTTAACTTGCTTTGAGATTGTTGGTAACCCTGTGAGGATCTCCCACTCTGGTTATTGCTTTGTTTAGCTAATCTAAATTGTTGGAAACTCTTGTAAGGGTCTACCAATTTGGCATTATATTTCTTATTTGTGGTTGTAATAAGCCCCTGTATGGGTTTCTCTATTTCTGAATTGTATTTTGATTTGTATTTGGAATCTGTCTGCTATCTGTTATCTATTATTTATTATCTGATTTGAATACCCCTAAAAGGGTTATCTCTTATGTCGATTTTCTTTTCTATCTTTCTAGTACCTAGAACATTTATATGTTATCTGTTATTCTGATATTTGTCTGTCTCGTATCTGTACTGTATCTATTACCTTGTTGGCATATTTGTTATTAGTTTTATTTTTATTAGCCATGCTAGCTTATCTATTTTCTATTTATTATCTTATGTTGCCTTGGTGGCATATTGTTCTATTTTGTTTTGTTTTGATCTATTACTTTGAAATCGACAGTGCGCAAAGGATTTTCCCCTGGGCATCTATACAAGCAGTTATTCTATTATCTGTACGGTGTATGTGGGCCAAGGGCCATATTGGGTGATTTGTTTGGTTATGTAGGGGCATGCTAGGGATTTCTCCCTACATGTCACCGATATGCTAGGGATTTCCCCATGGGTGCTAACCGTACGCTAGGGATTTTCCCCTAGGTATTCCTAGTGTGCTATATAGTCCATATAGGTATCTGCCACATACCAGGGTTTTACGCATAGGTAAATTTTCTATTTGTCTGGTATAAGGTGAATTTGCAATGTATGTCTTACAGCTTTTTCGTGGAATGCATATGCGGTGGATTTGATTTGCCTAAATGATTTCTGTCTGCCTGTAATATGTTCTTGGAGCAATAAGATAGGAGAGTTTCTTGTTTGCTTTTTAGTACTGTCTGTTTATTTTTTTTAATTCTGTTATATTCAGTTTGAAAAATTATATCTTATCGAGTTGAGTTTCTCCTCGGTAAATACTGTGGTTACTTGTACATATCCCTCACTAAGTCTTTGGACTTACCCCTATGTATTTCATAATTTTTTAGACAAGAATGGGCTCTGGTGGATATCAAGTTGGAATAACATATATATAGTTGTTTTGTAGTAGAACTAGAGCCAACATTATGTATGGAATTTATAACTGTTTGGATGGCCTTATAAACCTTGTGATGTATCTATTTTGTTTGAAGTTTGTTGTATAAGATGAAATTATGGTTTAATCTATTAGAGACTGTAATATGATTTAGTTCCCTGAACTCTTTTGGTATTTCTATTTTGTGGATTATTAGGTATTGATGAAGTTGTATCAGTATTCATTTTGAGATGTTTGAATTTATGGGTCTACTGTTGAATTGTTCTCTGAGAAATAAGTTTGAATCAAAGTAGTATCTCTACTTAGGTGTTGTCCTTAAAGGGGGCACTACATTTATTGTATTAAGTACTTGAATCGCTTCAAAACCTTAAAACTGGCATAATCTAAGTGATTTTAGACTATTAAATGATATTGTTACAATTGTTAATGACTACTAAAGTTGGAAAAGATTCTGATTATAAGGGTATTTTGATCAGCTGACGAGGGTGTAGACCTAACAAATTAGTAGACCGCAGCTGGTGCTTAATAGTACTAAGATCACAAGAGGTGAGGGTTTTCTCCCGCTTTAGGTTACTGCTTTGTATGGGCTTAGTCGTTATCTGTTGGAAAACCCTGTTAGGGATTCTGCTAATCTGGCACCTCTTGAACTTATCATTTCATTATGAGGGTTGGTATTAACTTGATTACCGTACACATTTAGCTACTATTTTCCCCTATGAGGGATCTATCGATTAGTTCTTGCTTGTATGCTTTATCCCATGATAATGTTGAATCTATTAGGTTTCGTTAATTTGACTTTCGTTCAAATTATTGTTATCATTGTTAGTTATCAAACCCTGTAAGTTTATTCTGGTTCAAAACTACTTGATATTTTACCATCTTTTATTGAAAATAATTATTTAAAATCAAACCATGTGTGGTTTCTATGATAAAAAATTACTTG
Organism: Jacaranda copaia; assembly: GCA_014898725.1. NCBI lineage: Eukaryota > Viridiplantae > Streptophyta > Magnoliopsida > Lamiales > Bignoniaceae > Jacaranda > Jacaranda copaia. The sequence continues at coordinate 352,334 of JACGDI010004001.1, read as the reverse complement.
ATATTTTATCGCCTTTTATTGAAAATGATTGTTTTAAATCGAACCATGCGAGATTCTCTTGATTGGAAATTACTTGATATTTTACCATCCGCACTAAAAAATGATAGTTTTAGATTGAACTCTATGAAGTTCTTTGAGTTTGCAAGTTTAATTTGATATTAAACTGTTATCTAGTAGCATTACATTTTACTAACCCATGGGAAGTCATGGGTGGATACTAACCCATGGGAAGACATGGGTAGTTACTAACCTATGGGATGCCATGGGCAGATATCACTTGGAAGAGTGCCACGGGGGGAATTGGCCCAAGGGGTTAGGTCCAAAAATGACGATGCAGAATAGACCAGTGGATGTAAGTCTTTTTAGATAGTACCTACCCATAATCCTAGCTTACAGGTAGTTGGAAATAGCGAATTGTGAGTGTAAGGATGTGGCATGTAGTCGACTGTGCCATAAATCAAGTTATTACCCGCCAAGCTGAGTACTTGAGCAAAACGAAATGACCAACAACTTACTAAAATTGATTTCATGTTAACTATGTACATATTGTTGATTTCATTGAACTCCTTGTTGTTATCAAGCTATTTGTTGAAAATCGTACTTCATAAACCTTTCTTTTAGATATTACACTTTTTCTTTCACTTACTAAGTGCTCAAGATTCACCTTCCTTGTTATTCCCTGATTTCTCAAACATAGTTGAATGAAAGATTTAGATTCTTGGCTCGAGCTAGAGGGAAACTTATTTTTTATTAGATCAAGTGGTATATGGGTTTCCTTGGAATGTTAAGCTTTAAGTTTAGAGATGTTTTGATATGTTAGGTCTAAACTGGTGAGGCATTGAAATATGTTAAGTTTGGATTAAATATTGGTAGTAGGTAAATAGTTTGATGAATGATTTGGGATCCCTGATGTTATGTACATAGTACTTTTTTTGTGGTTACTTTAGTTGACAGCTGCTGTTATCTTTGATAAATTTTGGAAAAATTTCCTGATGGGCCTATTTACTGTAATGACTTTTGTTGATCTTTTGGGGATGATATGAATTATTTTACTTTAAGTTGATTTGTACTTTAGGACTGAACTGAGTGACGCTTCAACTTGGGTGCTGTCCCAAGAGAAGGTGTTACATAATTAGTACATAATTTTTGGCTTTTGTAGAGAGGAACAACCATGGTGCATCATAGAAATTAGGATCAACTCATTTCCTTTAATGAAAGATTCATAATTTGGTGTATTGACAAAAGTAGACTACTTTAAATTTCAAATAAATAATGATTGAAAAATCCTGAAAAATTTCCTCTGCACATCTAATATACAAATTGCTACATTCTTGTTAGTTCATATGCCATCACAGACATTCTCATCAAACCTTAAGGTTACCAAGCAATGTGCCATGTCCAATTAGGACAATTTAGAAGAACTTGTATACTTCATTTGCAAGCAGATCTAGTTCTTATGAAAGTTTTTTTGCTAATTTTCCTCAATTTGATGTTGTGTCCTGCAAGACTTCGGTTTAAACAAGTACAACTTCTTGATGCCTGTATTAACAGCTTCTAGCTCTTTGAGTACTGCAACCTTTGCGTTTGGATACATACTTCTAATTTCAGTATTTACAAAAGTTTAGAGATTAGCAAAAACCTCAACTCACAAGCATGTTTGAAAAACAAGTAGGTTTATTAACTTCTTTGCAAAAATAGATAATGTTGTAGCAAATGAATACCAAAAGAGTGACCTCCTTAACTCCATACATAGCTCGCATTAAAACTTTGCCTTAAGCAGAGTTCTTAGTTTTTGCAAGTGTACTATTTTGGCAAGACCATTCATGATATAGAAGCAATTATCAATTGTTGGATTCGTTGAAGCAAAATGTAGCTCTTGTGAAAGTTTTTCTGCTAATTATCCTAAATTTAATGTTGTGTCCTGCAAGAATTCAACTTAAATAGATACAACTTCTTCATGCCTGTATGAACAACTTCAACCTTTTTTAATACTGCAACCTTTGCATTGGGATATATGCTTGTAAATTTAGTATTTGGAAAAGTTTGGAGATTAGTGAAAGCCTCAGCTCACAAGCATGATTCAAAAACATGTAAGTACATTAACTTCTTTGCAAAAGCAAATAATGCTGAACCAAATAATGCTGTAGCAAATCTGCTACTTCTATTTTTTGCCTAAACCTTTCTTCTTTCTATAAAACCAACCTTTTCAAGCTTATTCATATTTGATTGTCAAAAATTAATGTAATAAGTAAATTCAATTATACATGCATTTCACATACATAAGATATTGTTCAATAGTATGGAAAGTTAATTTGTGTTTTTTTGCTGTTTTTGGCCTATTCTCGTACAATATATGTACATACTCAAGACAAAATTATGTTTTAATTATTCACACAATGTGGATTAGAATGTAAATGATACCTGAGGTGTAAAAACAATAAAATATAAATAAACACCCATGATTACATACATAAAACCTAGCAAAGCATAACGAAATTAGAGGCATGTAATAAGAGTAATGATTTAAAACATTAAATGATTGAACTTAGGAAGTAGATTTTTCCATTGATAGCCCAAAAGGGATGAAAAAATTGCATATCATCTAATGAAAATTTGATATTTTTTAACATATAATTGCAGTTCTATCAAGAATATAGAATAGAGAATGAAGGAATGAAAAATTATTGCTTAATGGAAACTTAGCAACAATAAACAGAAGAAAATGACCAAACAGAGTGAAAAAAACAAGTGAACGCTTTGTTCATTTGAGGCAAAAATTAGGTTGAAGATGAAGAATCTAAACCTCACTGTTGGGAATTCCTTAGCACCACAGAAGCTGCTATTGTTTTTGCATGTTTAGTACTATGTGACATACAGATGATAGTGTTTAAGTCATATTGGTTTTTTGTTATTTTATATATTATATATTTATGTATATTTTTTTCAATCAAAAATAAGTATAAAAATTAAAAAAAGGAATTTATAAACTTTGTGTAGGTTATATACACTCACTTTTGTATATGGGCTTTCTTAATTTAACAAATATAAGCTTAAAGTTTTGTTTCTTATTAAAAAGTATTGTCTGCTTAAAGGATCAAGAATTTATGCTCACGAATGGATTAGATTTTATTCTGTATTTGATATGAAATTTCAATTAGGTATGAATTTTAGATTTTTTATGTAATTAAGGTATTCAATAGATGACATACAATTATAAACATATCTTGCATAAAGACAAGTGCAATAGGTATGTAAATAACGATCATAATTTGTTATAAAATGATATTATAAACTTAAAAAATCATAATATGAAGGCTTAGGTTCAATAAGAAATGTTTGTAAAACATGTTATAGTTTTACTTGTTTTTAGGTATGTTAAAAAAATGTTGTACTTAAACTACTAAATTTTTTGATAGACATTCAAAATCTTGTTATGTTTCAACAACTCATGAAACATGTTTGGGAGGCAAACCCTCAAACTTCATGCTAGCCTCAACAAAACTTATAAATTTAGGGATGAACTACTCAGAGTTACTATTATTAAAAAAGTAATGGAGATAGAAGTTAATGTTGTTGGAATTTCTTCTGATGTTGTAAAGATTAGAAGGTTTCCTCTTGGCAATAAATAAGATAGTTTTGGACTAAAACTATCCTTCATTGGTAAGGCTTTTGTAGAATGCATCATATATTTCATATGAGAATCAAGAACTCATTTCTAAACTATTGTTATTTAAGACCTCATGAATACCTTAATTTGTTATAGTTTGTAATTGGATATTCAAGCTTAAAAAAACAAAAACAAAAACAAAACAAAACAAAACAAACAAATAAACAAACAACTACATTTTGTCATTTCATACACTATCAAAAATGAAAGCAACACTCATATAAGATTCAAGTGAATCAAATTAGGAGCAGGTATTCATTACAGCACTAAGTGCATAAGGACAATCAAATTTAAAAGGTAGAAAAAGTATAAATTATAGTAGAAGATTAGAACAACATTTGAGTGTATAAGTAGCCTTAATCAGAATGATTATTTTATCTGCAGAATGCTTAAAGCTTGGAGTGTGCAATTATGAATGTAATTTTTCTAAAATGAGTTCTATCAAAATGTCCTTTGATCTGAGAGGCATCAACTTATTTCTAATGTGCAAAAAAATAAAAAGCAACTAATAGCTTCATTCACTTTGAAGGTAATGATTGCAGCAACAAAGATCTATATTTCCTTAGTTAATCTTAATTGTAACAAATGAAAGCAGAAGTCACATAGGTCTATAATTGTACAAAGTAGTAGTAGATGTTTGCTACAGAAAAAAACTTTAAATGAAACCAGCAAGTATTTGAAGTGCAGAAATTCAAAATACACCATGACGTTTAGCAGTCAGTAGAGTATGCTTTAAGTTATCAATCATGCATTAATGACATGTCCCATTTTGAAACAAAACTTGAACTATGTATGAATTTAGCTCGTCATGGTGCAAAAGAATACACATGAAATGTCTCAACATTAGCTTGGAGCCAAAGCACACTCTTCACAGTTCTTTCGTAGGTATCCTTGAAAAAACTATGAAACTTTTCTTACTAGATGCTATTGTCATACAAAGAGACAGCAAGCAAGGTGTTCTCTATAAGTCCTAAACAAATCTTTATACTTTTCTCCTTTTTGTTTATGAGCATCTTCTTAACTTTAGTAGAAACCTAAAAATTTATTGAGTTTCATTAAATTTAGTGTAGAAAACTATCTGTCGATGCATAAAACTTAATTTAAAAACAATTGTACCTTGTACCAATTTTTGATGGTGTAGTTGGACCAATATACCTTTATACCATAGAAGTGTATTACCGTTCTATGTGTTGATGCTCCATAAATATAAATCATTGTGTCATTGTGAACGTCTATGAAAAATGAAGATATTTAGATGTAATAAACAATAAATCATAATGTTCTAAGATTTAATGTAAAATAAAACAATAAAGTGTTTATATACAAAGAAGCAAGAAGTATAAGTTTCATTTAAGTATCACTTCATGTAATTACCATTTTCTTCACGGAGTATATGATTCATGTGCTCAGTTAGCTTCCTTGTGCTAAGTCCTTCATTCTAATGAAAAAGTAATTCCTTTCCCTTTTGGTCAAAAACTTTGTAGTCTACAATGTTCAATCTTGTGTGTTGAACAAGAAGTTGATAATTATCTTGGAGTTTATGTGGTCGAACAAAGTTGTTCCAACCATCCACAATAGTTCCATTTCTAGTCTTAGTCTGCCAAACTTTTTCACTAGATCACAAGTATACTTCATGCTGAGTATAGAGACTTAAAGTTTGAATTAAGCCTAATGGTAAGTCCCATTTAAACTAAATAGTAGCATTAATTAGAGAAAGTCATAATAATAATAAGATTGAAAGAAATTAATTTAACTTACTTAAGCATGCTTACCAAACAATATCTATCCGTTACACGCAATAGATATAGACTAACTCCTAAAAGATAACACAAGAAAGGTGTTGTGATATTGCTAGTTTAGAAAATTGATAATTAGAACAGAACAGTAACCATAGTTTGAATGTCAATAATTTATAAAAGTACCTGAGAAGTTCATATCTGCATCAACTATTCTATATAACAAGCTAACCAAATAGATTCATGTTATTTAGTGTAAAAATTTACAATGAATTTATATCTATGCTAAGAATAAATACATATAATAGTCAAGTGCAATTACCTGCTTCATCATCATCAATATGCATAGACATTTCTTCTGTATTTGCTGTGAGGTTTAGAGTACAAATGAGAAATAAATATGAAAATACTTTTTGGTATGGTAAGATAATGAAATTAAGCCAAAGTTTGGCTAGAAAGAATTTTTGATGACTATTATAAAATTACCTTTAGCAAGTCCATGCAGAAAGTTAAAGTCAAGCTAATCTTCAACTTTTTTCACCTCTTTCTAGGTCATATTTGTGTCAAAATGATATTGCTTTTTGAAAATATTAGCAAAGAAGGGCTCAACTATGAATGTATGATGATATATTGTCCTAATAGGCCTTGTAACTGCTAAAACATAATCTCATCCTAAAGTTTATAAATAGTAGTTTGTTTCTATTATTTCCCCTAGATGGTTTTTTACTTGAATCTTTTTTTCTGGTCGAAAATCAAGCCTCAATGAGTTCCTCCATGTGACTGTTAGAGATAAACACAATGAAGAAAATTATATTTCAAATGTATGTAATGTGCAAATGTTGTTGTTTAGCTATATGCAAAGTCAATCTCTATTTTTCAAATTTGTTTTTGCTTACCTGAAAATACTACATAGACAATGAACTTTTTTATGCTCTAATTACTAATATATCATAGAATGGATCAGGATGCAAATAACTACCAAAATGAAACAAAATAAGACATAAAAAAAATTATTTTAACTAATAGTTGAATGAAGTGTGCCCAATAGCGCAAGACAAAAATAGAAATATATAATCACAGTAATGATTTTAATGTAGAAAACATTACTCACAAAAATAGAAATAATTTAGTCTGGACACCTAAAAGGCTAAGAAAATTTATATCATGCAAAAAAATTTTGTAATAATTACCATACAGTTTGAATTTCATCAGTAGAATATAGAATAAGTAAGAAAAGCGAACAGCTAGATGGGATCATACCTAAACTGAACAAAGAAATATTATGACTAATTATGAAAAAATCTCAATGTTCGAACAAATTATTGGAAAAAATAGGGAAGACGAAGAACTAAAAGTTGATCATTGGGTTTTTCTTGCTGTACATAACTCTTTAGTATCTTTTAACATTTAGTTACTCGGTCCAGGAGATAATATGTAAATAATGTTTAGATTTCATTGATTCTATATATATAATAATATAATATATATACACTATATTTACTTTATGAAAAATTAGATTTAAATAAAAAAAACTATATAAACTTTTTGTAAGTATGGTTTTAGGCTTTAATGGAGAATGCATATCACTTGTCAGTATATGATATGTTTTGGGCTTTGAAATAATGTTAGAGCTATATAGATGATGTGACCAACAAATGTATTAAGTCCATTGTTGTGCGGATTGACTTTTATATATGGGCTTTTTAATATAATGAATATGGGCTTAAAGTTGTGGGTATTGTTAGAATAGAACTTAGAAAGTATAGTTTACAACTTTGTAGAAAGCATGAAAAAAATAGATTTTTTGATAGATTAAATTTTAATCCTAACCAGATATGAAATTTGAATTAGATGTGTATTTTATAATTTTTATCTAATTCAGATATTTGATAGGTACAATACAACCAAAAGTATATGCAGCATAATAGATGTGCTAAGGAAAATAGAATAAAATAAGTAATAATACTTCTTTCATTAATTAATACAATGCAAATTAAGTGTTTATTATTTAAATATTTATGTTTTGGGTTAATTTACGTTATGAGCGAAATGAAAAACTGAAATAGTGCACAAATTATTCATTTTGTAGTAATAATAGTTTTATAGATTTAAATCAGAAAAAGAAAATAAAAAAGGAGTTATATGATAAAAATCTATTTCTCATAAAGTAATGATGATGTTTAACAAATTATGTGAACAAAAGGATGATGCTTTGTGATTTATGAATCAAGGAACAACTTTTTTCTTACAAATTCAACAGCATGTTCATCAATGGCATCTAGTATAAAAAGGACTTTATATCCTTTGCTTTTGAATCTTCTAGGGAAAGCAAATTTTTTTAGAGGATTTTTGTGTTAACCATTAAAATAAAAGTTGTTATTTTGATTTACTGTTATGATGGTGACAAATTACTTTAAGTTAACAAAACATTTTGTTAGTACAATTAATGAAGTGATACATGAGTAATTAAGTGAGTTTCATTTGTTGTACAAGTCATCCTAAATATAAAGCTTAGGTCTTATGCAGAAAGTCTTGTAAAACTTATTGCATCTTCCTTATGAATAATATTAAAGAGTTGTATGTTCTTCATAATGAAATTCTTGCCAATTACTTTAATTATATTTTTTCAATACTTCACAAAATATGTTCAGAAGGACATGGTCAAAGTTTGCAATAGCATTAACAAATTCAAACACTCAAGAATGCAAAAAGACCAAAATAAATTCATCAAAGTCAATATTTTAGACACACTTAACATAGAGGGCAAAAAGAAAGAAAAAAGGTATTTAATTAAAAGAATGCATGCACAAAAAGTGGAGAAAGAATTCCACACTATCCTTCTTCAACCTAAAAAAGAGGAGTGGCCCAAAAATACTAATAAAAGAATATCAGTTTAACAAAAATATTAGAAGGTTTAATCTCAATGTAGGGCTAGTACATACTATAGCAACCAAACCAGAGCTAATTAACCAGTAGTTCAAAATAACAAGAAGCTATGCACAAAAACGTAAAGAACATGAGATTAAGTATGGTTAGCTCAACTCATCTATGCTTGAAAGCTAAACCAAAAAATCAAAATCAAAATCAAAGGTAAGAGAATATTGAGGTAATTGGATCTAAATTAGAAACACTACTTACAAGGCAATGAAAAGTATTTTTTGTGCTACATTTTTCGTTCAACCAAAAGAGGGATTGGATAACTAATGAATTCAGAGTACATCTTAATTACATCTATGAACTTACTGTGCTAAAAAGAGGAGGATGGTGCTCTTTGAAAAAGATAGTGATGATAGAACCTATACAAAGTTTTTGACTGGATGTCTCTGTGGTAATAGTGAATTAACAACCATCTAAGGGCTTCTATGGATTTTGTTCATGTTTATGTTTCTATTTTCTATTTTATAGAGACAAAGACATATCAGCTAAGGACTAAGAATGCATAGGATGTAATAACATGGATATAAAGTATTGCTAGTTGTAAAAGACATGTTATTCATACTGGCTAAAAGCATATAGCTAACAATACAAAGGATGTGATATTATGGATGAAAATAGTAACTGCAGAATGCAAAATCTATATCTATGGAGACTCATTGAATGTAAGTAAGTGAGTCCTGCAAGAAATGTAGCTACTTGAAGAGGAAGATTGAATGGCCTATTGGCCTTTGCAGTAAGTTAGTGACCTCTTATGAACGAAATAGTGTGCTTGTGTTATGAAGAAAGTGAGAGATATAGAAGCTGGACCACTAAAATTAAAGATAATGTAAACAAAAAAAAAATTTAATTGGCATGAGTAATATCTCAAAACCAACATCTGTTTACCTTACATATTATGCAATGTAAACAAAAATTAAAAGAAGTTCTACACATTAGAGTTTTTTAAGCAAAATAAGCAAATGTTCAATTGATATGTCTTGTAGAATAAAAAAAGAAAATTAATCAAATATTGTAGCCATATCCCATGAACAAGCTGGACCATAATTTTGGATGATCTCAGTTCCTCCAGGAGAAAACATGTGCACATGATATTTATGATGACTAGCTTCAATCCAGAGAATTCTTTTTGTAGTGTTGTTGTTTGCTTCATAAAAAACAGACTGGCATCTTTCTTGCCAAATTCGATCATGCAAAACTGAAACAGCAAGCTATGCATATTTTTTGGAACCAAAAGTTACCTTTGCACGTCTTGTGATCTATTTGTGGTAATTCCTTTTAAGTTCAATTGGTACCTAATAGTCAATATCCTAAAACATTACAAGTTCAAAAATAATTAAAATTCAATATATTTTCTTTCTATATAGTAGTATGTTTGACATCTTATTCTAGTTAGAGATGCTATAGTCATTCCAAAATATAGGCATCTGATAAAAATGTATTGCATTTCTTTGTTTCATTGCTTTATGTACTTGTATCATCAGAAAATCTAAATGACCTATAGGTGAAAAAAACAGGAGTAAAATAACAAGATATTTTAAGATAACTAAAATAGAATAAATAATTATATAACATTTATCAGTATTTTTATTACCTATTTCCTCCCTTTGAAGAATGTTGACAACTTGATATACATTTCTATTGTTAATTGCTATAGTCCAAGAATATTCAACTTTTCTTTTCTCAATGACAAAAATCTTGCAATCAATTATATTCTACCTAGTATGTTATGCCAATATAGTAAATCCATATTCCAACATATGCTCTCGAACAAATTCAACCCAACCATTTTCAATTTTTGTTTCAGCCATTATGGCCAACCATGCCCTACTACCACATCTAATGCAAATTTCACTCTCCACAAAATTAGATAAAGATAATTTAAATGAGAATGGTATATCCTGTATGAGGAATACATTTTCATATAAGATCCAAAAAAAATAAAATAAAATAAATATAAAGTAATTATATTTACTACAAGTAAGCTGCTTGTTCGATATAGTAAGTAGAAGTTCATTCCTATAGGAATGTGTAAAAAGCAATCAACACATTTAGTAGATGTATATATATATATATATATTGTTTGTTGTGTATTAAAAATGAGGTATCAAATTTTATGAGACTACATTGGAAAATTACTTGAAAAGTTCTCATTTGCATGAGTCATCTCTATATAAGATAATAAGAAAACAACTATTAATATTCTACTGTAAATCAAAATATGCTAATTAATTATTTCTTCAACATCATCAGCATCCTTTTTTCCATTATAATTTCGAAAACAGAAGGAAAAAATTAAGCTATAGTTTACATCAATCATATATTATTGCAAGGTAGACAAAAATATTTTAAAAAGCAGTAAAAATACCTTGACAAGTTGGATATATAAATGTTGAATCCAACCATCTTTCTACTTGCCGCATATCTGCCCATGACTTGTTTGGAGAGAACTTATATGGGTTCTTCAAAAAATTTGCAAAAAATTGTTCAATGATGAAGGAGTAGTGATGAATAGTCCTAACAGAACCTATAATTGCTAAAACTTGCCACTCTTGAGCAGATCTTCAATAGTAGTTAGTTTTCATTATTTCACCAAGCTATTCCTTGATTGAACCTTTACTTTGTCAATAAAGGTAGCAGATACCATTGTTTCCATTTTGCATTGCACTAGATTTCTAATCAAGAAAATTACATATGTTAGCAATTCTTTGAACCTACTTAAATATTACTAAATTGCATACGAGTGATATAAATTAAAATTATTCTTATCATGCCTCAAAATAGAACTAGTGCATTATTGGTTGAGACTATACAAATTGTCAAAAATATTAGCAGATCTACTACAGACATGGAAGGACTATTATTATCTAAAGGAATGATTTATATCTGCCTGCGACCAAGAAAGTATTTTTTCTATCACATTCAAAAATCTTTGTCATTATTTTTTTTTTTAGGTGAGATCAAGCTGAGATGCTGCAATAAATTGAAAAAATAGATTATGGAGAAAGAGTACAAAAGACATAATTTAGGAAGAGTAAGATGCTTCAAAGTCAAAATGCAGCGAATAGAGGAGGAAGAAAGTAGAGAATTTTAGAAGATGAATGAACAAAGTGTAGAACTTTCTTTTTTTCTAAATCTTTTTAATAGTTTTTAATTTTAAAAATGAGGAACTCAAGAGTTATCTCTTCCATCGAACATGAATATTGCAAAAGTTTCCGGCATGTAATGATTCTTTTATTTGCTTCGAAAATCATTTCCCAAAGAAGAAGGGACACCTTTTCATGTGTAAGTATCCAAAGAAATAAATATTATGGTAAATTGCATTTTGGTTCCCATAAGTTAGACCCATTTGGATTTTAGTCCAATTCTTTATGACTTTTGTACATTGCATCCCATAAATGCATTTTCTTTTGCAATTTAAGGACCAAGTTGTCTTTCCATCCAATAATTAGTGGAGCAGTCATGTGCCACTCATGTGGTCGTTAAATTGTTGCTTTTTTGGTTCCATAAGTTAGGTCTATTTGTATTTTTTGGTCCCAACAATAGCTCCAATAATTTTTTTTTGAAGTTTTAACAACTTTTCTTCATTATATTCGACATCCTAAACAACCTAAATATCACTTATCTTGTTCTTTTACACATTTGAGGGTCTTTCTAAGTAAAAAACCCACATCTGTTATTCATGGAAGCACAACCATGAAACGTCCTATTTGGATTTTCATTTCTCCATGAGGTTTTCAATGAAGATGGTGTGCCACAAAAATAAATGGCACCTTCACTTGCAGCTATTTTTCTTTCTTCTTCTGCAAACATTTATTGGAGCTATTGTTGGGACAAAAAATGCAAACGGGCCTAACTTATAGAACCAAAAGAGCAATAATTTAATGGCCACATGAGTGATACATGACTACTCCATTAATTATTGGATGGAAAGCCCTTTTGAGTCCTCAAATTGCAAAAAAATAAAATGAACTTATGGGATATAATGTGCAAAAGTCATAAAGAATGGGGCCAAAATTTAAATAGGTCTAACTTATGGGACCAAAAATGCAATTAACCCTAAATATTATATTAAAAAATATTATAGCTATAATTATTAGTATTAATAGTAAATATGTATATAAAATTGGGCTTAAATATTGAGTGAATTTATTAACAAAGTAAGCAAACCAACTTGTTAAATTATGTGTATTTGAACTTTAATATTTTTTTATTACATTAATAACCTAATTATAATATTAATAAAGATATTAAAATAATATATATATATATATATATATTATATTAACTTAATATTTATATTACTATCTATATTATTCTATTAATACTAATTTTTTAACCGAATAAATAATTGGGATATTGACAAAATATCAAACATAATCACATATAATAATTTATCTATGTATTAATATAATGCAAAATAGAAATTAACAATTTAAATATTCAACTTTTAGTGTAATAGATAATAAAAAAATTTTGATAATTGAAATATGCCATTCATTCACTTTTTAAGTACCATTTTTTTATAAAATTCAAAAAGGGGCAAAAAGGAAGAAGCAAAAAATAAACTAGGTTGAATTTTTTAATCAATTTTCAAATATACTATGAATTTGGATATAATATTAACTGACAAAGGTCACACAGTAGGTCTAATTGAAACACGTCCTATTCGTAGTGACTATATTCTAAAGTCACTATAAGCACATTTAAACAAATGCTTAAATTAATTAATTAACCATTGAAATGCTAGGTTTCTGCACTACTTAACTGAATCTATAGCAAAACTAATTGGCCTAAACTAATCTGCTTGATCCATACTGAATAGAAAGTAGTGAAAGGCAGTTATATTATTTTAAATAGAGCCCAAGATACGTATAAACACATTAGGCTACAATGATGGTTACAAATTACAATTATAATTTTTGCCACTTGTATATTAGTCAATACTCAATATAATTTAACTTATTTAATAATACATGATTTCACTGAAGTACAAAATTATAGAAATTTATCATATTAAATTCAGCATTACTCACATGTAATAGCAACTCTAATTAGATGAAAAACAATTTCATAAAGTAAACAAGTAAATGCAAAGCATTAAAATTAAGCTCAACAGTAATAAAGTAAAATTTATGTAGCATTCATTATACAAGAATAATAATTTTAGCCCAATATACATAATATAAATATTCAGACCGAAAATAAAATAAAAATTGAAATATACAAATTTATGTAATTATACAAAGAAATACACCACTAATGTAACACCCCAAAATTTTTCAATTTATAGAATTTAAACTTTATTATTTTTAATTTTATAAAATTTAATTATTCCTTATATTATTATTATTATTATTATTATTATTATTATTATTATTATTATTATTATTATTATTATTATTATTATTATTATTTTATTTAAAAATTTGGGGCCGATTTGTAATTTTTAGAAAAATTAATTGAACTAAAATATAAAACTTAAGGGCTTGCATGAATTTTTTCTAGTCAATTAGCACTTAATTGATTTACTTAATTTTACTAAGGGTTAAATTGCAAAATCTGAAATTTTGATTTTTAACAAAATTCCAGCTTTCTTATTTCTTTTCTCATTTCACTATTCATTACGATCATCATTTCTCCATTTTGTTTTACTTCTTCACCATCACTGTGCTTCTCTTTTTCTCACCATATTCGGCTACCATCGTCGATAGCAAACACCAACCCACACTGCCAAGCATCCATCTCTGATTCTGTCCCCAGCCACCAACTCACACACAAATCTAGTTGAAAACCAAATAAAAGATCCTAGCAAGAGTTGCTCGATCAGCGGTGAGGAGGTGTTAGATTAGCTTTTTGTGCATAGGTTCCAAAAGCTTGAAGTACGAGGAACACAAAAGTGGCGTTGCATGGTTGATCAGAAAAACGGCAAAGGCTGAGAAAGAGGTGATAGTCACAGTGGTAGAATGGTGTTTTGTGGTTGTGGTCTTTGGTTGGAGCCTTTCCCAGCCTCAAAACTTAAACCTAAGCACACCATTGGATTCAAGAGGAAAAAAAGAGGAGAACGGTTGTGGTCTTGACATTTTTCAACGACAGTGGTCAGGGGTCAGAAACGTTTGCTCATTGTAATGGTCATGGTGGTGTGATCGGTTCATGATTTTGAGGTCCCGATTGTGTGTTTTTGTGTAAAATATCAGTTTTGAGATTAGGGCTTTTATACATTTCATTCACTTATAACTCTTGAACCTTTGAATAAATAATTACAACTTGTATTAGGTAGTGAAATGATTAATGTAGGAATAATGTTGAATTTTGGGGCCCTAGAATTGTGTCAAATATGATAATTGGATGAATTAATTGAGTTAGAAAAACCATAAATTTAGAAAATTGGACCTTAATGATAATAATTGGGTTATTGAGTTAAATGGTTTATTATTATTACTTAGACCACTGATATGAAGTTAAATTGATTTTACCTATAGCTCATATCGTTAAGAACCTTTTAAAATATTTTAAGTTGGTAGCTTTATTAGTATATTTTCTAGACGATAATTCTAGGCAAATTCTAATATTGGGTAGTTATTAATCTTACATAGATAGTATATAGCAAACTATGATTTTTGAAGGTTATGCTAGTTGAATATGGATTTTGATAAGTAAATCACTTTCGTGGTTAGGTGACGAGGAGCAAGAAATTACGAATCAATAGGCTATAACTATAGCTACCTTCTAAGGCTTTTAGAGATGAGGGTTTCACACTTTGGGTTATTGCTTTGTATAAGCTTACTCATAACTTATTGAAAATCTCTATGAAGGTTTGTCAATCTAACATCTTTTCTATCTATTTGTGATTGTGATATGCCCTTGTTTGGGTTTTTTTGTTTCTGTGTCATACTCCGTTTGTTTGAAATCAACAATGTATTTGAAAATTTAAAATGTTATTTTCTAATTGAGTTGGGCACCCCTATGAGGATTATTGTTTGATATCAATTTTGTTCTATTATTTGATATTTGATTTGAATGCTTTTATGAGGGCTATTCTTTGACATCGAAACTTTTTTGTTGTTCCAATGCCTAGAACTCACTTCATGTTGTCAAATTCTATCCCTTTTGCCCCAACTTTGTCAACTCACCCTCTTTTTTTGATCTTGATGAATGAAAAAGGTAATATTAAAATGGTCTGGTAGACTTAATCGTATTGATAGTTCTTTTAATTGTTCACATATCTTATTATTGGAATAAGCCTTACTGGACATTATTGAATATCATGCTTGATATTACTTGAAAATGAATTGTTATTTATTGGCATTGTATCATGCCACCCATGGGGACGCCATTGCAAAGTTTCTATTCGGAGGGATGCCACAAGAAGTTGGGCCTAGGCTAGGTTTGAAAAGACGGCTAGGTGGAATGGACTAATGGTGACAAGTCTTCCAGCTAGTACCTACCTAAGATCCTAACTTACAAGTAACTGGAAGTAGCAAACTATGAGTGGTGGGATCTGGCTTGTGGTCGACCATGCCATATAGGTGAATTGTTACACGCCGAGCTATGTGCTTGAGCAAGTGAAGAGATAAGAGAAAGTTCTTGTGTTCAAATGAACTATTATTGATTTTTATCTTATATTGATTGAGGAGCAATAAGGAAATATGCCAACAGGTTTGCTACATCTTTACATAGTTTGTGTTTTTTCAAGTTAAAGATTGATTCTTGATAGTCATGACCTGATCATCTGAATTGTTATCAAAAGTCTCATTATTTATTATTGTAGTTCATTACTCTCTTCAACTTCTATTATGTAATCCCTCATTGAGTCCGTAAAACTCACCTTTCTTGCTATCCTTTATTTTTTTCAAATAAGTCAAGGTGGAAGGGGCAAAGGATCATGTTTTGGGCAGAAGTTATTTTGTAATAGATTAGGTGTGTGGTTGTACTTATTGTTTCCACCTAATCGAGATTATTAGTAAGAGATATTATGAGAATGTTGTATGGCCTTAAGATACTATAGTTGTATATGTTATGCTTTTAGGTGACTTGTTTTACTTTGAGATAATTAAATTTCAAGTTTCTTAGTTATTATTTAAATAAGATTTCAAGCTTGAATTCGTGACTTCTCCACTTAGGGAGATACCCCGAGAGGGGGTGCCACAACTGATAAGTCTTGTAAGACATAAAAAAATATTCAATCAGATAGTGGAGCCATTTCCCAACGCAAACTAGAGTGTGATTATGAGCAACTTTTGTTTATCCCTCTGCAAACATATGCACATAATATTTGTGATCTTCATCTTGTATCCATAGAATTCTTTTTGCAATTCTCTTATTTAGTTTGTCAAAAATAGACATTTATCTTTCTTGCCAAATTTTGACATGTAAGAGAGAAATTGCAAACCATGTATATTTTTTTGAGCAAAAGTTAACTTTAGCATACCCTGTAATCCGGTTTTCATATGTTTTTTTAAAATTGATTAGGTACCTCAGAGTCAATTTTTTAAAACATAAAAATGTTAGAAACAATTAATATATAATGTGTAATATTGTTATATAAGACTATAGTTCATACTTTATTATAATTAGAAATGCTATAGTCATTCCAATAAATATGCATTTGATAGAATGTCTTAGCTTTTCATTGTCTCAATGCCCTGTAGATTCGTACCATCAGTAACTCCAAATGCACTATAATTGAAGGTAAAAAAAAGAGGTTAGGAACAACAAATTATATTGTAACTAAAAGATAATATTTCTGACACATAATTTATTTAGAGTTTACCCATTTCTTGTCTTTGAAGAATGTTGATAGCTTGATAAACATTTCTTTCATTGATATGCATAGTCCAAGTGTACTTAACCTCTCTTTTCTCAACATAAAAAATTCTAAAATCTATTATATTTTGTCTAGTATGCTAGACTAAAATAGTATATTCATTTTCTAGTCTATGATCTCTAACAAAGTTAGCCCAACCATTTTAAATTTTGCACTCATTAATAGAAGCCAACCAAGCGCTACTACCATATCTAATACAAATTTCAAACTCCACAAAATTAGATAGAGACAATTTAAGTGCAAATGGTATGTCCTGCATAAGAAATAAGCTTTAATATCACAATATATATATATATATATATATATAAGATAAGAAGGATGTTAACTAATTTTATTTACCACATATGAGTAGTTTGTCTGATGTAGTCGGTATAAGCTCATTCCTATACAAAAATATAGAAATTGATCAATACATTTGGAAAGCAATAAACGTTTTTTATGTTAAAAATAGAAATAACATTTCAGTAAACTATAGTTAAACATTACTCAAAAAGTTCTCATTTGTAGGAGTCATTCCTTTATAGTAGCAATAACAAAGAAAGTACAAACATTTTATGGTATATGAAAATATGTTGGTTAGAACAACATAAACTGTAGAAAAAAAATTGCATTGTTCAAATTTAATTACATATATGTTTATGTTGATTATCAAGCTCATCTTCACTTTCTATAGTAAGAAAAAAAATTAGATGTTCATTTACTATATACTTTAAAAAATATCATCATTAGATAGTAGAATATGTCCAAAGCAACAATAGAAAATACCTTCGGAAGTCCTTTTTATAAATGTTGAGTCTAACCAACTTTCTACCTGTTTGCTTGTCTCTCCATGATAAATTTGCAGAAAATTTGTACATAGATTTGTAAAAATTTGCAAAGAAGCGTTCAATGGTGAATGAATAGTGATCCACAATTCTAAGTAATCCTACAAGTGCAAATATCTTCCATCCTTCAATAGATTTTAGATAATAATTAATTTCCATAATCTTGCCATAACTATTCTTTCACTCAACTTTGATTTTCTCAACAAAGACAGGAGGATCTAGTTTGTCCATGTGAAACTGCATTTGATTTTTAGTAAGCAAAATTGCACTTGTTAGTATGTCAGCTAACTTACTGAAATATAGTGCATCCTTTCATAATTGAAATTAAAAAACAAAAATCATAGTATGATGTTTGGAACAAAAATCTTTAATTATTACTTACGATGAAAAAGAACGCCAAAATATGAACGCATAAAAACTATATGGAGTAGAAAAATAATTATGTAAAAAAAATAATTACATCTGAATGGAAGGAAAAAATAATTTTTTTTTGTTTATGTAAGTGAGAATTACAAGTCAGTATATTTCATTTTATAGATGAAACTGGGTTGTCATGGCAAATTGGAAACCCAAAAAAAGAAAATAATAATAAAATAAAATATCGACAAACAATTCAGAAAGCATACCTTATATTAACAAAAAGGGCAAATCTTTGAATGTATTGGAAGAAGAATAGCAGAAGTTGAGACAATAGAAGGAGCACATGCAAAAGTTTTTTCTTTGGTGAATGATTAAAAGTGGTTTTAAAGATGAGGAACTAGAAAGTCATGTCTCTTCAAATCTGCATATTCCAAAAATTTCTTGCATAAAATAATTAAATGATTTTTTCATGAAAAATTTGTTCATAAAAAGACAGCAACTCTTTGCATGCAGGAGAGAAAAGAATACAAAATTACATTAAATGCATTAAATAACATATATAAATGGTAGTAAAAATACAATTTCAATTATTAGTTTAAATATTTAGTAAATTGAATTTTTAGATTGTCAAAAAATAGGCCTTATATATATTGTTTGGAACATTTCAATTCATAATTCAATTAGATGTATCATTGCCAATAAATCAAATCTTAATCAAATAAGTGATATTTGAAAGTAAGTTATACGTCAAATATCACAGTTAAATATGACTTCATAGCATATAGGATGTTTCATAGTCAATAGTACATTTAGATTTGATAGATATATGCAATCTAATATTAAAAAGAAATTATAGGATGATTTAATCTTTTTTGTCCTAACTAAATATTTGGACACTAAAAACTAAGGGTGAGTGAGTGACAAATGGGTGGATTAGATTGGGTATAATTTGTGCTCAATTGGATTGAGTTCAATATGGATGGGTTCAAAATGGGTTTAAAATAAGTGTGTCAAAGATGGGTTGGGTTGGGTAGACCATGGGTTAAATCAGGTTAAAAATAGATCTAAATGAAAAAAAAAATATATTATATAATTAATAATATATGCACACTTTATTAAAAATATTAATTCAAATGACAACATAAATATTAATATGTCATTCATGTATTACGTTCAATATAAAATTTTACAATATAATGGAAGATTTATAAGATTATATAATCATTTCATCAATTTGTTTCATATGTAATTATGTTTGTAATTAATTACAATCCCAATAGTTATTTTGTAAAAGAATTGACTCTTTTGAAGAAAATGGCACCTGTCTCACACCAACAAAGGCATATTAAATTTTCAACAATGAAATTGTATAGTTCTCATGTTTCAAGAATTATTATATGTAACACCCCTAAAATTTTATTCATTTTATTTATAATATATAGTTTTATCATTATTTGAAAATTTTATGAATTTCATATAATTAATTTTTTTAAAAGGTTTTGTGGGTTAAATTATAATTTTTGTAGATTTATTTGTGTTGACTTTTGAATAATTTGGGGCTAATCACAATTTTCTAAAAAATTGGGATAAAATTGCATAACTTAAAATATTAAGGGATTAAATTGAAAATTAAAATTTTATAAAATAAAAATAAAGAAAAAATGAGATTTAAGAACTTTGCAGGACCCTCTTCTTCTCTATTCTTTTTCTTTCTTCTCTTTTCTTCTCCATTTTTTTTCTTCTTTCTTCCTTCTCACCAAAGCTCCACCACCACCTCCGACCAACTTCCCAGTGACCCTTTTCAACCCCCTAAACCTATCAATCTCCTCTCCACACCACCATCTCTACTCACAGTCACACAAATACTTTATTCCAATGGTGGAGTAGTGGCGACATAAGGAGAACAAAGAAGAATGAGCTACGGTGGTAGTTGGGTTTCGTACTTTTTGGTGACCATCGATGGCTGCGAGTGGTGGGTCAGGAAGCATTTGATGAGAGAAATGAATTGGAACTATTGCATGGTGACTCCTACGATAGCGGGGTGGTGATTGGAGCATGGTGGAGGAAAGAATAAGCTGGTTGTTTTTGGCCCATTTGACATCTACGTTGCTCGAATTTTGAAATGAAAGGTAACATTGGAATCCTCCCGTTGAGAGAAACAAATTTGTGGTGGAGTTGAGTTTTTCGATGGCTGTAGATGGTAGCCGATGACGACAGTCCAACAGCAGCAGAGAGACAGTCTTCTTATCTCGATGTGGTGATTATCCCTGTGCTAGCGATTTGTGATTCTAACCCCTCAATAGTGAAAATTAGATTTTATTGATTATTGCATGTTATATATATACATACTTGCATGCAAATGTTATATTTCATCTTGAATGAGCCTTTGAATCGATATACGTACCTCTATGACTGTTTACCTATGTGAGGAATAGAGAGATGAGATATACGAATTTTGGACTCAAATGTTGGTAAATAATAAGTTGAATATTAATTTTGAAATCGGGAACAATTATAAGTTAAATAGTATTGAAATAGGGATTGACTAGAGATTTATGCGTAAATAATGCTTAAGATTATAATACTTTGATTTGTTATTATGGAAATTGTGTTATTCTAGATTTAACCTGGACCGTCGTAGATAATTCAGAAATATTGATTCTAGAGAATTTTGTGTGGAAAGATCTTAATATGTAATATCTTAATGATAGATAAGGCATTAGAATGCATTATACATTTCTATATGGTTACCAAGATTGAATAGGAATTTTGATTCTTGGAATATTTTTCTAATTAGGTGATGATGAGTTGGGTACTAATGAGCAGTAGATTTTAATTTTGATCGTTATTGATTGATACTACAAGAGGTGAGGGCCTCCCACTTAGGTTATTGCTTTGTTAAGTTTATTCATATTTATTGGAAACCCCTATGAGAGTCTGCCAATCTGATGCTTCTTTTCTTATCTGTGGTTATAATAAGCCTCTGTGTAGGTTTTACTATTTCTGAATCCTACTCTAAACTATGTTAGAAATATGTCTGTTATCTTTTATCTATTATTTATTATCTGTTATCTATTGTTTGCTATCTATTATCTGATTTGAATACCTCTATGAGGGTTATCTCTTATGTCGGCTCTATTTTTTGTCCGTTCTAGTGCCCAAAATGTCTATCAATTATCTATTATTTTGATAACTATTTATCTCATATCTGTACTATCTATACCATATTTGTTGCCTTGTCAGCATATTTGTTATTAGTTCTGTGTTTATCAGCCATGCTAGCTTATCTATGTTTCATGTACTATTTTTTGTTACCTTGGTGGCATTTCTACTCTGTTTTGTTCTGAACTATTGATCTGAAACTGATAGTATGCTAAAGATTTCCTCCTAGGCATCTAGATAAGCTGTTATTCTATTATATGTGTGGTGATTATATAGGCCAAGAGCCACACTAAGCAATCTATTTGGTTATGTAGGGACACGTTAGGGATTTACCTCTGGGTGGTACCAGTACGCTAGGGATTTCCCCTTGGGTGCCAATCATATGCTAGGAATTTCCCCTGGGGTACGAGCAATATATTAAAGATTTCTCCTTAAGTATCAACGGTGTGCTACACAGTTCTATATAGGTATCTGTCATATACCAAGCTATTATGCTTAGGTAAATTATTTATCGGTCTGGTATAAGGTAAATCTACAATACATGTCTTATAGCTTTTTCCATGAATACATATGCTTTGAGTATGATTTGCCTAAATGATTTCTGTCTGCCTGTAATCTATTCTTAGAGCAATAAAATAGGAGAGTTTCCTGTTTGCTTTTCTGTACTTTCTATTTTTTGGATTCTATTATATTCAGTCTTATAAAAATTATGTTTTATCGAGTTGAGTTTTTTCTCGATAAACTCTGCTATTACTTTTACTTATCCCTCACAAGTCTTTGGACTTACCCCCCTGTATTTCATAATCTCTTAGACAGGGATGGGTTTTGATGGACGCTAAGTTTGGAATGAAATACATGGTTGTTTTGTAATAGAACTAATATCAAAAGTTAAGTATGGAACTTATGAATATGTCGTTAGCTTTTGAGATGTTGTGATGTATAAATTTTATTTTGAAGATTGCAGTATAAGATGGCAATGATAGTATGATCAGTCAGAGGCTGTAATTTAATTAAGTTTCCTGAAACTCTTATGATATATCTATTTTGTGGTTTTATTTAGTCTTATTGGAGTTGAATTAGAGTTTAAATTTTGAGATATTTGAATTTATGGGCCTACTGTTGAATTGTAACTCTAAGAATTAAGTCTAAATTAGAGTAGTGCTTTATCTTAAGTGTTGTACCAAGGTAGGTTGCTACAAAGGTAGTATTAGAGCCTAGGTTTAGACGACCTCGGCATGAATGTGCAATAGAACTCATAGTTACCTTTATTTGTGTTATTTCGAATGTGCACTTAAGGCACTGACAGGATTGTTGAGTTATAGTAGGACCAATAAAGTAAAGTAGGATCCTACGGCTTGGATTTAGATTATATTGCTTGATTTTTTTGAGATAAAATTCTTGAATTGTTGCAGGATGGCCAATAGATTTGACAAAGGGAAGGCACTTGCAAATGACCAAAATGATGAAACTCTAGAGGACAAGATCAAGGAGTTGAAAAAAGAAAGAAAAAACCTTAGAAAGATTTGTAGGACTTTGGAAGAAACGTGTTATAGACGACATGAACATCTTCATTAGGCCTGAGAAGAAGTGCATATTTTGAAAAGAATACTGGGTCCTTAAAACTACCTGCATGATCAGGTTGTGGGCGACGTCGAGCGGGAGCGCCTTTGAGTTAGTATCGAGGAAGCACAGATCTAAGAGCTTTGATCCTTGCAATATTTCAAGCTTTGCAATTGAACTATAGGAGATCGATATAGGTTCTTCATCCAGTGGTAGATGAGATGGATCAAGCAATTGACTACTATTGTAGGGCTATTAATCAGGTCATTGGAGTTAGTCTCGAGATACACATATAGGCTGATCCATCAGGAATTCATTGGATCCCTACTCCTGATCAAAGATAGGGTTAGCAGCAGCAGAAGCGAGCATTAAAACCAGAGGCTAAACCAGAGGAAGAATTGAATGAGGAGTTTGAGGAATAACCTAAAGAAGTCCTTAATGTAGATGTCATTCTAGAACATTTGGTCGTGGCACCACTTAAGATAGATAATGAAGAAGATCAGGGGACGATAGATGAGGCGAGCGAACTATTTGACATTATTGATGAGAAAGATTAGATATGAGTCATGGCATTGTAGTATAATAGTATGTTAGTAAGATAGTAATTGATGGCTTCTAATTATTTAACCTTATAATCATGGCTGATAACTTTGTGACTATAACTAATATCATTTTTCCTCCTTTTTCTTCGAATGCCCTATCATTTTGTCTATAACTGGGTGTACCCTTAGCATAGCCAATTTTGTTACCACTGGTTTGTATATACGCTTATGTAATCTACTAACTTATATTATGATAATGTAAGACTTTTGGAGAAATTATTTTTATTCTTTCTTTCTTGTTATAAGTTTTGAAAGTTTACTTAACTTATATTGTTTTCTTTATTAAAACCTGAATTACTAAAGGGATGTTGAGAATTGGGATGTTGACTTCAACTTTTAATTACAAGTTGAGATATTTTGAAATTTTGAGACTGTGATGGCATCCCGTGGCAGTGTCCTGGACATGCACCAACCCGATTTGGTTAGTGAGAAGAACCTCCTAGGCAACAGTTTCAAGACCATCGTGCTCCAGATAAGGAGTTTTGACTTATTCTTAGGTTGAGTAGAGAGAGAAGGTATCATAAACTCCTTCAATTGGGCAGCCAATGAGACTTGTGTATCAAAGAGATCCAAAAGTCAAGCTACCAGCTCAATACGTGGCTAAAGATCGAGCTCTAGAAAGATTTCTTCATTTTTAGCCCCCTAAGTTCTATGGAGAACCATATGACCAAAAGGTCAAAGAATGGGTTGAAGACCTTGAGGTCATATTTGATACTTTGCATTACCCTAATGAACAAAAGGTATGGTTCAACATATTCCTTCTGGTGGGATCTATTAGAAGTTGGTGGAAAATGATAGATTGTCATTGGACAGCCTCAAGAACCCAAAAGGCATAGGATAATTTCACTAAAGAATTAATGGATAAATATATACCCCTAGTGGTCAAGTAGTCTAAGGAACGTGAGTTCATGAATTTGAACTAAGGAAGTTAGATTGTTAGTTAGTATAAGACAACTTTCAGTAGGCCCATTCAACATGTGCTCTATGTTTAGAAAGACAAAAGTTGACAATTTCCATGGTTTACCCAAGGATTGTGGCTAGAATTAAGACAGGGTCTAGCCATTTTTGATTTGCCAAATTTCAACATAGTAGTCAGTAAGGCATTACAATTGGAATTGAAACTGTAGGAAATTAAAAAATCAAAGAAAAATATAAAAAGGAGAGACCGTCTCTCGGTGGACCTAGTAGCACCAACAAGAAATAGTGGAGGCCACAAGCTAAGGGTGCGACTCATAAGACTACTTGGGCAGATGGGATGGTGAGTCGAGCTTAAGAAAAGGCATCGGCACTATATGGATTCTATAGGTTAGCAAAGCATGAGGAAGTAAACTATTGGCAAAAATAAGGTAAATGCTTACAATTCAGTAGTAGCCAGCATCTTCTGAAAGATTGCCTAGGGAAGAAAGGCCCAGTTTCACAGAAAAAGAAAAACAAAAAATCTAAGCCCGTGCTTATGCCCTTACCAGAGAAGATGCGCCGAACCCCAATAAGGTACTAGAAGGTATGATTACTATCTCCAAAACTCTTGGTAAAGTATTATATGATCCTGGTGCTTCCCATTCTTTTGTATCTATTGAATTCTCTGCAAAACTGAATATGAAACCTAAAACCATGGCATATCAATTAGAGGTAAGAACAACTTTGGGAGTAGGGTTAGCCACTGATGTCATGTATCGAGATGACCTGATTATTACAGAAGACCAAATGTGTCTAGCTAATTTAATACAGATGCCCATCCAAGAATATGATGTAATTCTCAGAATAGATTAACTGTATAACCACCAAGCACAAGTGAATTATTCCACTAAGTGCATAACACTTGGGAGAGGGATGTTGATATCTTTCCATTCTTTCGTAGATAAAACTTCTCCAATATCATACCAACTATAGAAGCTAGGAAAATTCTGAATAAGGGTGGGTAAGGATTCCTAGCATACCTTATCAACAAACCTCAGGACATAGTCAGCATTGAAGAAGTAGAAGTAGTAGTAGAATACCCTGAGGCATTTCATGAAGAGTTAAACTTGCAACCCCCTTATAGGAAAATAGAGTTTGTTATTTATACACTCTTGGGGGTTGTACCATTTTCAAAAGCTCCATATCAGATGGCGCTTGCCTAACTTAAGGAATTGAAAAATAAGATATAGGAGTTGTTAGAGAAGAAGTTTATTAGACCCTGCACATCGCCTTGGGCAGCTCCAGTGCTATTTACTAGGAAAAAAGATAGGTGTTTGAGAATGTGCATTGATTATCGAGAATTGAACATGGTCACCATCAAGAACAAGTATCCATTGCCCCATGTGGAAGAGTTATTTGACATCCTATAAGGATCAAAAATCTTCTCAAAGCTAGATTTCAGGCAAGGGTATTATCAGCAGAAGATTAGAGAAGAAGATATCCCAAAAATGGTTTTCAATTCTTGATATAGCCACTATGAATTTGTCGTGATGCCATTCGGCTTAACTAATACCCTGGCAGCATTCATGGATTTGATGCACCAGATATTCAGACCCTATTCAGATTAATTTGTGGTCATTTGCATTAACGACATCTTGGTTTTCTCTAAGTCTAGAGAGGGGCACAGGAAGTACTTACACCTAGTTCTGAAGATATTAAGAGAACATTATGTATGCTAAGTTCAGTAAGTGTGAGTTCTGGATAGAGAAAGTAGCCATCATGGGTCATGTAATCACTCAACATAGGATAGAAGTGGACCCCTCCAAGGTAGAAATGATTGTCAATTGGAAGAGGCCTGAAAGTGTTATGAAGATTCAAAGCTTTGTGGGATTAGCTAGTTACTATTGAAGATTTGTTCAATACTTCTCCAAGAAAGCCAGCCCACTAACCAAGTTAACCTAAAAAGATGAGCTGTTTGTATGGAATAAAGAGTGTGAGAAAAGCTTCTAAGAACTAAAGAACTATTTGACTATGGCTCTAGTATTAGCCCTTCTAGATAGGTTGAAAGACTTTTTGGTGTATACAGACACCTCATATATGGGGTTTGGATGCGTGATGATGCATAAACGGTGTGTTATTGCCTACATATCTAGGAAGCTAAAATCTCATGAGGAAAACTACCCTACACATGATCAGAAGTTAGCAGCGATTATTTTACATTGTTGAAATAGAGGCACAACCTTTATGGGGCTACAATTGAAGTGTACACAGATCACAAAAGCCTCAAGTATTTATATTTGCAAAAGGATTTGAACATGAGACAACGAAGATAGATGGAATTCTTAGAATATTATGACTTTTCCATCAATTATGTTCTAGGAAAAGCGAATGTAGTAGCCGATGTTCTGAGCTGAAAGGTAAGAATAACTCATCTGCAAGGCACAAAGACATCAAAAGGTTGAAAGAAAATGCTATGATAAGACTAAAATAACAAGTCTGGATTGCAAGAATAAGAGTACACCCTAAATTGTATGAAGAAATTCGATAAGCTCAAGCTAGAGAGAACTGGATGTTGAACTAGAAAGAAATTATTAGAAGCTTTGAAGATTTTGAGTTCGACACATATAGCTAAGGTATCATACTCTATCAAAATAGAATTAGCATACCAAAAACGACGAAAGAAAGGTTATCGAAAGAAGCACATTGAGTAAGGTACACCGTGTATCCCAGAGGAACGAAATGAATCAAGACTTAAAGAAATAGTTCTGGTGGAATGGGATAAAGAAGAATGTAGTACATTTTATGCAGAAATGCCTGACTTGCTAGTTGGTGAAGGCAGAACACCAACAATCGTCAGGTTTGTTACAGCTATTCCCTATCCCAAACCAAAAATGGGAATATGTTACTATGGACATTATGATCAATCCGTCAAAAGCCAGAGGAGGTTATAACAATATTTGGGTAGTAATAGATCAATTAACAAAGTCCTCATATTTTCCACAAGTTGGAACTGACTATAAGGTCGAGAAATTGGCAAAATTATACATTAAGGAGATTGTTAGGTTGCACGGAATCCTAACGAGTATTGTGTCTAATCAAGACCTGAAATTCACATTGAGACTTTGGAAGGGTTTATAGAGACATCAAGGAACAAGATTATAATTTAGTTTGATAGCTCATCCTTAGACCGGCAAATAATCAGAAAGAGTTATTCAAATTTTGCAGGATATGTTGCAAGTATGTGTTCTAGACTTTGGTGGAAGTTGGACTTGACATCTACCTCTAATTGAATTTGCCTATAACAATAGCTATTAGTCTATTATTCAAATGGCACCATATGAAGCATTGTACAATCAAAAGCATCAATCCCTACTATATTGGGATTTAGCAAAATGTAAAGGTACTACTAAAGAGTCTCCAAGAATTATAAACCCTGAACTAATCCAAGAGACTATAGAAAAGGTACATATTATAAAACAGCTAATGAAGGCTGCTCAGGACTGACAGAAAAGTTATGTTGATAGACAGAGAAAGGACCTAGAATTTAAGGTTGGCAAGCGAGTGTCTCTCAAGGTGTTCCCATGAAAAGGGATTAGAAGAATAGGCAAAGTTGGAAAACTAAGCCCAAGATATGTAGGGCCATATGAGATATATGAAAGAATTAGACCAGTGGCTTATCGTCTGGTGTTACCTTAGAGTCTAGCCACAATGCATGACATCTTTCATGTGTTGTAGCTATGAAAGTATTATCCAGATCCGTCTCATATCATATCTCATGAACACATGGAACTAGAAGGTGACTTGACTTATGAGAAGCAATTAGTTTGTATCATAGATAAAAAGTTTTGAGAACTTAGGAATCGAAAGATTCCTCAAGTGAAGGTGTTGTGGTGTAATCATAATACTGAAGAAGCAACATGGGAGCAGGAAGATCTCATGCACCAACAATATCTTAAACTATTTCAATATTCAGGTCAGAATCTAGGGACCAGATTCCTTTAGAGAGGGAGGTCTGTAATACCCCTAAAATTTTATTGATTTTATTTATAATATACAATTTTATCAATATTTGGAAATTTTATGAATCATTACTTATTTTAAAAAGTTTTGTGGGCTAAATTATAATTTTTGTATACTTAATTGTGCTGACTTTTGAATAATTTGGGGCTAATTGCAATTTTCTAAAAACTTAGGGTAAAATTGCATAACTTAAAATATTAAAGGATTAAATTAAAAATTAAAATTTTATAAAATAAAAAAAAGGAAAAATGAGATTTAAGAACTAGGTAGGATCCTCTTCTTCTCCACTCTTTTTCCTTCATTCCTTTTTCTTCTCCATTTTTTTCTTCTTTCTTTCTTCTCACCAAAGTTTCACCACCACCTCCAACTAACTTCCTGGTGACCCATTTCAACCCCCTAAACCTATCAATCTCCTCTCCACACTACCACCTCCACTCTCAACCACACAAATACCTTATTCAGAAAGCAGAGCAGCATCGGCGAAAGGAGAACCAAGAAGAACATGCTACGGTGATAACTGAGTTTCACACTTTTTGGCAACTATCAATGGCTCTAAAGGGTGAGTCAGAAAGCATTCGATGAGAGAAATCCATTGGAACCATTGCATGGCTACTCCATTGATGATAAGGTAGTGATTGATGCCCGATAGAAAAAAGGATAACTCCATTATTTTTACCCCATTCTGACGTCTATGTTGCTTGAATTTTGAAATGGAAGGTAGCATTGGTATCCTTTCATCGAGTGAAACAAATTTGTGGTGGAGATGAGATTTTCAGCGGCAATAGTCCAACGACAATAGAGAGACAGTCTTCTCATATCAACATAGTGATCATCCTTATGCTATCAATTTGTGATTCCGAGCCCTTGATAGTAAAAATTAGATTTTATTGATTATTATATGTTATATATACACTTGCATGCATGAAAATGTTAGATTTCATCCTAAACGGTCTTTTGAATTGATATATACCTCTACGACTATTTACCTATGTGAGGAATAGGGAGATACAAAATTTGGACTCCAATGTTGGTTAATAATAAATTGAATATTAATTATGATATCGAGAACTATTATATGTTAAATAGTGTTGAAATAGGGATTGACTAGAGATTTATGCATAAAAATTGCTTAAGATTGTAATACCTTAATTTGTTATCATGGAAATTGTGTTATCCTAGATTTAACCTAGACCATTATAGATAATTTAGAAATATTAATTCTAGAGAATTTTGCATAGAAGAACCTTAATCTGTAATATCCTGATGATAGATAAGGTATTAGGATGCTTGATGCATTTCTATAAGGTTACTAGGATTGAATAGAAATTTTGATTCTTGGAATATTTTTCTAATTAGGTAACAACAAGTTAGGCACTGATGAGAAGTAGATTTCAATTTTGATTGTTGTTGAATGACACTACAAAAGATGAGGGCCTCCCACGTGGGTTATTGCTTAGTTAAGCATACTTATATTTCTTTAAAACCCTTGTGAAGGTCTGCCAATATGGTACTTCTTTTCTTATCTATGGTTGTAATAAGCCCCTGTGTGGGTTTTACTATTTCTAAATTGTACTCTAAACTATGTTTGAAATCTAGCTATTATTTATTATTTGTTATTTGTTATATGATTTGAATACCCCTGTTAGGGTTATCTCTGATGTCGATTCTATTTTATATCTGTTCAAGCGCCTAAAGCTTCTATCTATTGTTTATTATTTTTATATTTATCTATCTCATATCTATACTATCTATACCGTATCTATTGCCTTATTAGTATATATGCTATCAATTTTGTGTTTATCAGCCATGCTGGCTTATCTGTGTTTTGTTTACTATTTTTTGTTGCCTTGGTGGCGTTTCTGCTCAATTATATTCTAAACTGTTGATCTAATATCGATAGTGTGCTAGGGATTTCCCCTAGGCATTTGTATAAGTGGTTATTCTTTTATTTGTACGTTGATTATGTGGGCCAAGGGCCATACTGGCAATCTATTTGGTTATGTAGGGCATGCTAGGGATTTCTTCCTAGGCACGAGTGATACACTAGGGATTTCCCCCTAGGGATCAATAGTGCACTGTATAGTTTTGTATAGGCATCTATCATCTACCAAGCGATTATGTTTAGGATAATTATCTGTTTATCTGGTATAAGGTGAATATATAATACATGTCTTATAGCCTTTTTTCTTGAAATGCATATGCTTTGGGTTTGATTTATGTAAATGATTTCTATCTACCTGTAGTTTGTTCTTAAAGTAATTAGGTAGGGGAGTTTCCTATTCACTTTTTTGTACTATCTATTTTGTGGATTCTGTTATATTCAATTTGATAAAAAATATGTTTTATTAAGTTAAGTTTCTCCTCGATAAACTCTATTATTACTTTTACTCATCCCTCACTAAGTCTTTGAACTTACCACCTATACTTCACAATCTCTCTAATAGGGGTGGGCTCTAATAGACGTTTGGTTTAGAATGAAGTACGTGGTTGTTTTGTAATAAAACTAATGCCAAAAGTTAAGTATAGAACTTGTGAATATGTCGCTAGCCTTAGAGATGTTGTGATGTATAAATTTTATTTTGAAGGTTATAGTGTAAGATGACAATAATGGTGTGATTTGTTCGAGGCTGTAATTTAACTAAGTTCCTTGAAACTCTTATAATATATCTATTTTGTGATTTTATTTAATCTTGTTGGAGTTGAATCAGTGTTTAAATTTTGAGATGTTTGAATTTATGGGCATACTGTTGAATTATAACTCTGAGAATTAAGTCTAAGTCGGATTCGTGGATCCGCTTATGTGTTATCCCGAGATAGAGTGCTACAGAGGTGATGTCAAAGCCTAGGTTTAGATGACCTAGGCGTGAATGTCCAATAGAACTCACAGTGACCTCTATTTGGGTCATTTCGAATGTTTACTTAAGGTACTGATAGGATTGTTGGGTTATAGCAAGACCAATAGAGTATAGTAGGATCTTAAGGCTTGGATTTATATTATATTGCTTAATTTTATTGAGATAAAATTCTTGAATTATTGCAGGATGTCCAGTAGATCTGATAAAGGAAAGGCACCTTCAAATGACCAAAAGGACAAAACTTAAGAGGATGGGATCAAGGAGTTGAAAGAAGAAAAGAAAAACCTTAGAAAGATTTGTAGGACTTCGAAGAAAATATTATGGGCAACATGAATATCCTCTTCAGAATCGAGAAGAGGTGTGTACTTTGAAAGAAATGCTAGGTTCTTAGCACTACTTGCATGATTGGGTTATGGGTGACCTCGAGTGGAAATGACTTCGAGTTAGTATCGAGAAAGCACAGATCCAAGAGCTTCAATCCTTGCGGGCTAATATAGAGGCAATATTTTAGGCTTTGTAATCTGATTATAGGAGATCGGTATAGATTTCTCACCCAATGATAGATGAGATGGATTGAGTGATGGACTAATATTACAAGACTATCATTCAGCTCATTAAAGCTAGTCTCGGCATAGAAGTGGAGGCCGGTCCATCAGGCATTCATTGGATCCTCTCTTCTAATCTAGGATAGGGTTAGCAGCATCAAGAGTGAGCATCAAAACCTAAGATAGAACCAAAGGCTAAACTAGAGGAAGAATTGGATGAGAAGTCTGAGGAAGAACCCAAAGAAGCCCCTAATGGAGATGCCATTCTAGAATCTCTAGTCATGGCACCACTTGGGATAGATGACAGAAAAGATTAGTGAATGACAGCTGAGGTGAGTGAACTATCTGACATCACTGATGACGAAGATTTGATAAGGGTCTTGGCATTGTAGTATCATAGTATGTTAGTAGGATAGTAATTGATGGCTTCTAATTATTGAACCTTGTAACTACGGCTGATAACTTTGTGACTGTGACTAATATCATTTTCCCCCCCTTTTCTTCGAATGCCCTATCATTTTGTCTACAAATAGGCATACTATTAGCATAACGAAGCTTGGTACCTCTAATTTGTATATACATTTATGTAATATGCTATTGCTAACTTATATTATGATAATGTATAACTTTTGGAGAAATTGTTTTTAATCATTCTTTCTTGTTATAAGTTTTGAAAGTTTACTTAACTTATATTGTTTTCTTTATTAAAATCTAAATTATTGAAGGGATGTTGAAAATTGGGAAGTTGACTTCAACTTCCCAATTACAGGTTGAGATATTCCTGAAATTTTGAGACTGTGATGGTTTCTTGTGGCAGTATCTCTGGATTTACACCACCCAATTTAGTTAGCAAGGAAGACCTGGGTAATGGTTTCAAAGACCATCATGCTCCCAGATAAGGAATTTTGACTTATTCTCAAGCTAAGCAGAGAGAGGAGGTATTGCAAACTTTTTCAATTGGGTAGCTATGAGACCTATGTATGAAAGAGAGCTAGAAATCAGGCTACTAGCTCAACCCATGGCCAAAGATTAAGCTCAAGAAAAATTTCTTCATTTTCAGCCCCCTAAGTTCTATAGAAAACTAGACAATCGAAAGGCCAAAAAATGGGTTGAAGACCTTGAGGTCATTTTTGATACTTTGCGTTACCCCCAATGAACAAAAGTTGCAGTTCACCATATTTCTCCTGGTGGGATCTACTAGAAGTTGGTGAAAAATGATAAATCATCGTTGGGGAGCCTCAAAAACCCAAAGGACATGGGACAATTTCACCAAAGAATTAATGGATAAATGTATACCCCTAGTGGTCGAGCGATATAAGGAACCTGAGTTCATGAATTTGATCCAAGAAAATCAAACTATTAATCTATATGAGGCAACCTTCAGCCAGCTCATTCAACATGCGCCCTATGTCCAGAATAATGAAAGTTGACTAATTCAATGGTTTACTCAAGGATTATGGCCAAAGTTGAGATGGGGTCTAACCATCTACGATTTTCCAAATTTCAACATAGTAATCAATAAGGCACTGTAATTGGAATAGAAGTTGCAGAAAATTAGGAAAATTAAAGAAAAAGGTAAAAAGGGGAGACTATCTCCTGGTGGACCGAGTGGCACTAACAAGAAATAGTGGAGGCCATAAGCTAAGGGTGCGGCTCACAGGACTACTCAAGCGGATAGAATGGTGAATCAGACTCAAGAAAAGGCACTAGCACTATGTGGATTCTATGGGTCAGTAGGGCATAAGAAAACAAACTATTGGCAAAAACAAGGTAAATGCTTATGTTTCAATAGAAACCAACATCTTCTGGAAGATTGCTTAAGGGAAAAAGGCTATGTTCTGATGGGAAAAGAAAAATAGAAAATCCAAGCCCATGCTTATGCCTTCACTGAAAAAGACGCACTGAACCCCAATGAGGTAGTAAAAGGTATGATTACCTTCTACAAAACTCTTGGTAAAGTATTATATGATCTCAGTGCTTCCCATTCTTTTATATCTATTTTATTCTCTGCAAAACTGCATATGAAATCTGAAACCATGGCATATCAAGTAGAGGTGAGAACACCTTTGGGAGTAGAGCTAGTCATTGATGTCATGTATCAAGATTGCCCGATTATGATTGAAAGCCAAATATTTCCAGCCAATTTAATACAGATGCCCATCCAAGGATATGATGTAATTTTTGGAATGGATTGGTTGTACAATCACCAAGCACAAGTGAACTATTTCACTAAGTGCATAACACTTGAGGGAGGAATGTTGATATCATCACATTCTTTTATGAATAAAACTCCTCTGATACCAATTATATCAACTATGGAAGCTAGGCATATTCTGAATAAAGGTGGGCAAGGATTCCTAGCATTCCTCATCAACAAACCTTAGGACATAGTCAGCATTGAAGAAGTAGAAGTAGTAGCAGAATACCCTGAGGTATTTCATGAAGAGTTAAACTTGCTACCCCTTGATAGGGAAATAGAGTTTGTTATACATACACTCCTAGAGGTTGCACCATTTTCAAAAACTCCGTATTGGATGGTGTCTACCAAACTTAAGAAATTAAAAAAATAAGATATAGGAGTTGTTAGAGAAGAAGTTTGTCATACCCTGAACGTCGCCTTGGGTAGCTCCAATGCTATTTATCAAGAAAAAAGATAGGTATTTGAGAATGTGCATTGATTATCGAGAATTGAACAAGGTCACCATTAAGAACAAGTATCCACTACCCCATGTGGAAGAGTTATTTGACCTTCTGCAGGGATCAAGAATCTTCTCGAAGTAGGATTTGAGGTAAAGGTATTATTAACTGAAGATTAGATAAGAGGATATCCCTAAAATGGCTTTTAATTCTTAATATGGTCACTATGAATTTGTGGTGATGCTATTCAGCTTAACCAATGCCCTAGCAGCATTCATGGATTTGATGCATGGATATTCAGACCCTATTTAGATCAATTTGTGGTCATTTTCATTAATGATTTCTTGGTTTTCTCTAAGTCTAGAGAAGAGCATAGGAAGCATTTACACATAGTTCTAAAGATACTAAGAGAACATCATATGTATGCCAAGTTCAGTAAGTGTGAATTTTGGATAGAGAAAGTAGTTTTCCTAGGTCATGTAATCACTCAAAGTAGGATAGAAGTGGACCCCTCCAAGGTAGATGTGATTGTCAATTGGAAGAGGCTTGAGAGTGTTACAAAGATTCGAAGTATTCTAAGATTGGTCTGTTACTACTGAAGATTTGTTCAAAACTTCTCCAAGATAGCCGGCCCACTTACCAAGTTAATGTAGAAAAATGAGCCATTTGTTTGGAATAAAGAGTGTAAGAATAGCTTTCAAGAACTGAAGAACTGTTTACCTTTGGCTCCAATATTAGCCCTTCAAGATGGGCTGAAAGATTTTGTGGTGTATACAGACAACTCACATAAGGGGTTAGGATGCGTGTTGATGTAGAAAGGGCGTGTTATTCCATATGCATCTAGGAAGCTAAAACCTCATGAGAAAAACTACCCCACACATGATTTGGAGTTAGCAACAATTATCTTTACATTGTTGAAATGGAGGCACTACCTTTATGGGGCGACATTTAAAGTGTAAACATGTCACAAAAGCCTCAAGCAACTATATTTGCAAAAGGATTTGAACATGAGATAGCGAAGATGGATAGAATTCTTTGAAGATTATGACTTTTCCATCAATTATCATTCTTGAAAAACAAATGTAGTAATTGATGCTTTGAGTCGAAAGACAGGAATGACTCATTTACAAGGTACAAATACATCAAAAAAGTTGAAAGTAAGTGCTATGATAAGGCTAAAATAACAAGTCTAGATTATAGGAGTAAGAGTACAACCTGAACTATATGAAGAAATCCAACAAGCTCAAGCTATAGTGAACTGGATGTTGAAACAGAAAGAAATGATTAGAAGCTTTGGAGATTTTGAGTTTGGCATGGATAGTTAAGGTATCCTACTCTATCAAAATAGAATCTACGTACCAAAAAAGATGAAAAAAGATTATTGGAAGAAACACATCGAGCAAAGTACACCATACATCCCAGAGAAATGAAAATGTATCAGGACTTAAAGAAATAGTTCTGGTGGAAAGGCATGAAGAAGGATGTAGCAGACTTTGTGCAATACTGCCTGACCTACTAGTTGGCAAAGGCAAAACACCAGAGACCATCAGGTTTGTTGTAGCCACTCCCCATCCCAGACTGGAAATGGGAACAAGTGACTATGGACTTTGTGATCGGTCTGCTGAAGGCTAGAGGTGGTTATGATAACATTTGAGTAGTAGTAGATTGATTAACAAAGTCCTCACATGTTTTACCAATTGGAACTGATTATAAGGTTGAGAAATTGGTAAAATTATAAATCAAGGAGATTGTCATGTTGCACGGAATCCCAATGAGTGTTGTGTCTAATCAGGACCCAAAATTCATATTGAGACTTTGGAAGGGTTTATAGAGATATCTGGGAACAAGATTGCAATTTAGTTTGACAGCACATCCTCAAATCGACAGACAGTTGAAAAGAGTTATTTGAATTTTGGAGGATATGTTATGGGCATATGTTCTGGACTTTGGTGGATGTTGGACTCGACATCTACCTCTAATTAATTTTAGCTATAACAATAGCTATCAACCTATTATTCAAATGGCCCTATATGAAGCACTGTATAATTGAAAATGTCAGTCCCCACTATATTAGGATTTTGCGAAATGTAAAGGTACTACTAAAAGTCTCCAGGAATTATCAAGCCTGAACTAGTCTAAAAGACTATAGAAAAGGTACATATTATAAAACAGCAGATGAAGATTGCTCAGGACCGATAGAAACGTTATGCTGATAAACAAAAAAAGGACCTAGAATTTGAGGTTGGTGATTGGGGGTTTCTCAAGGTATCACCGCGAAAGGGAACAGAAGAATTGACAAAGGTGGAAAGCTAAGTCTAAGATATGTGGGTCTATATGAGATATGTGAAAGAATTGGACCAGTGGCTTATCATATGGTGTTACCCTAGAGTCTAGCCAGAATACATAACGTTTTTCATGTGTCACAACTATGGAAGTATTATCTAGATTTGTCTTATATCATATCTCATGAACACATAGAATTAGAAAGCAACCTAACTTATGAGAAGCAACTAGTTTGTATAATAGATTAAAAGGTATGAGAGCTTAGGAATCAAAGGATTCCTCAAGCGAAGGTGTTGTGGTGTTGTGGCGCAATTATAATATTGAAGAAGCAACTTAGGAGCAGGAAGATCTCATGTGCCAACAATATCTTGAGCTGTTTCTATATTCAGGTGAGAATTAGGGGATTAGATTCCTTTCGAGAGGGAGGTCTATAACGCCTCTAAAATTTTATTGATTTTATTTATAATATACGATTTTATCATTATTTGGAAATTTTATGAAATTCATATCATTAATTATTTTAAAAAGTTTTGTGGGTTAAATTATAATTTTTGTAGACTTAATTGTATTGACTTTTGAATAATTTGGGGCTAATTGCAATTTTCTAAAATGTTGGGGCAAGATTGCATAACTTAAAATATTAAAGGATTAAATTGAAAATTAAAATTTTATAAAATAAAAAAAATAAAAAATGTGATTTAAGAACTAGGCAGGACCCTCTTTCTCTCTGTTTTTTTTCCTTCCTTTTTTTTCTCTATTTTTTTTCCTTATTTCTTCCTTCTCACCAAAGCTCCACCACCACCTCTGACCAACTTCTTGATAACCCTTTTCAACCCCCTAAACCCATCAATCTCCTCTCCATACCACCACCTCCACTTTCAATTGCACAAACACCTCATTTGGATAGTGGAGAAGCAGCGGTGGAAGAAAAACCAAAAGAATGAGCTACCATGGTAGTTGAGTTTTGCATTTTTCGATGACCATCGATGACTTTAAGGGGTGGATCAGGAAGCATTCGATGAGAGGAGCACATTGGAACTATTGCATGGCAACTCTAACAATGGTGGGGCGGTGATCGGAGCATAGTGGAGAAAAGGATAACTTGGTTATTTTTAGCCCATTCTTACATCTATGTTGCTCGAATTTTGAAATGAAAGGTAGCATTGGAATCCTCTCATTGAGAGGAATAAATTTATGGCAAAGTTGACATTTTTGGCGTTAGTGGTCCAACAACAGTAGAGAGATAGTCTTCTCGTCTCAATGCGGTGATCATCCTCATGCTATTGATTTGTGATTCTGAGCCCTCAATAGTGAAAATTAGATTTTATCAGTTATTGCATGTTATATATATACATGTGTGCATGCAAATGTTAGATTTTATCCTAAACGAGCCATTGAATCGATATATGTACTTTTATGATAGTTTACCTATGCGAGGAATAGGGAGATGAGATATACAAATTTTGGACTCAAATATTGGTTAATAATAAGTTGAATATTAATTTTGATATTGAAACTATTATCAGTTAAATGATATTGAAATGGGGATTGACTAGAGATTTGTGCATGAATATTGCTTAAGATTATAATACCTTGATTTGTTATTATGGAAATTATGTTATTTTGTATTTAACCTAGACCGTCGTAGATAATTCAAAAATATTGATTCTGGAGAATTTTGTATAGAAGGATCTTAATATGTAATATCCTAATGATAGATAAGGCATTAGAATGCTTGACGCATTTCTATGTGGTTACAAGGATTGAACATGAATTTTGATTCTTGGAATATTTTCCTGATTAGGTAATGATGAGCTGGGCACTAATGAGTAGTAGATTTCTCTTTTGACTGTTGTTGATTGACACTACAAGAGAT
Organism: Jacaranda copaia; assembly: GCA_014898725.1. Lineage (NCBI taxonomy): Eukaryota > Viridiplantae > Streptophyta > Magnoliopsida > Lamiales > Bignoniaceae > Jacaranda > Jacaranda copaia. The sequence goes on along the minus strand of JACGDI010004001.1, from coordinate 313,549 downwards.
AAGGGCCTCCCATGTAGGTTATTGCTCTGTTAAGTTTACTCGTATTTGTTGGAAATCCCTATGAGAGTCTATCAATCTGACGATTCTTTTCTTATCTATGGTTATAATAAGCCCCTATCTAGGTTTTACTATTTTTGAATTGTACTCTGAACTATGTTTGAAATTTTTTTGTTATCTGTTATCTATTTTCTAATTTGAATACCCCTGTTAAGGTTATCTCTAATGTCGATTCTATTTTCTGTCCATTCTAGTGCCCAGAACTTTTATTTGTTGTCTGTTATTTTGATATCTATCTATCTTGTATTTGTATTATCTGTTCCATATCTATTGCTTTATTAGTATATCTGCTATCAGTTTTGTGTTCATCAACCATGTTGGCTTATTTATGTTTTATTTACTATTTTTTGTTGCCTTGATGGCATTTTTGCTTTATTCTATTCTAAACTATTGATCTTAAACCAATAATGTGCTAAGTATTTCCCCTAGGCATCTATATAAGTGATTATTCTATTTTCTATATGGTGATTATATGGGTCAAGGGCCATACTGGGTAATCTATTTAGTTATGCAGGGGCATGCTAGGGTTTTCCCCTTGGGTGTCACCAGTACACTGGGAATTTCCCCCTGGGTGCTAAACGTACGCTAGGGATTTCCCCTTGGGTATGAGCTATACATTAGGGATTTCACCCTATGTATTAATAGTGCGCTATATAGTTCCATATAGTCATCTGCCATATACCAAGCTGTTATGCTGAAGTAAATTATTTGTCTATCTGGTATAAGGTGAATCTGCAATACATGTCTTATAGCCCTTTCTTGGAATGCATATGCTTTGGGTTTGATTTGCCTAAATGTTTTCTGCCTACCTATATTCTATTCTTGGAGCAATAAGGTAAAAGAGTTTCCTGTTTGCTTTTTTGTACTGTCTATTTTTCAGATTTTGTTATATTTAGTTTGATAAAAATTATGTTTATAGAGTTGAGTTTCTCCTCGATAAACTCTGTTATTTCTTTTACTTATCTCTCACTAAGTCTTTGGACTTACCCCCCTTGTATTTCATAATCTCTCAAACATGGATGGGCTCTGATGGACGCTAGGTTTGGATTGAACTACAAGGTTGTTTTGTAATAAAACTAATGCCAAAAGTTAAGTATGGAACTTGTGAATGTGTCGTTAGCCTTAGAGATGTTGTGATGTTTAAATTTTATTTTGAAGGTTGTAGCGTAAGATGACAATGATGGCATGATCTATCAGAGGCTATAATTTAACTAAGTTCCCTAAAACTATTATGATATATCTACTTTGTGGTTTTATTTAGTCATGTTGGAGTTGAATTAGTGTTTAAATTTTGAAATATTTGAATTTATAGGCCTATTGTTGAATTGTAACTCTGAGAATTAAGTTTGAATCAAAGTAGTGCCTCACCTTAGGTGTTATCCTAAGGTGGGGTGCTACATTATATATATAAGTTGTATGTTAATCTTGCAATTTACATGCAACATTAGTTAAGAAAGAAACTGAATTAAGAATTCATTTTCAATTAATAGATATAATATTTATTCTTATGATCACTTATTACTTTCATATATATTATTTATATATTAAAATTTGTATTTTGAAAAATTGTTCAAGACAAGAAACTTAAGTGCGAGATGATTATTTCAATTTAAATGTTATTAATGATCCAAAACTATGAGACTTCGACAAAAACAAAGAAATAAAATTAATATAAATATGTGAATGTTAATTTGAAATTTTTTTTATTTTGTTAAATCTATTGTTTGAAATCATCTTTAGCTTACTTAAACCTAATATGAGTCTAAAATCAAATAAAACCAATGGTACTCACCTTAGGTTTTCAACCAAGATCACATCAATTCATTTTCAAAATTTTGGAACCCAACCCAACCCAAAATGATGTTGGTTGGGCTGGATCCATAATTCACAGCGACTTTGTCAATCTTACTAAAGACATATCTGCCTTTATAAGAACGTATAGATGAACTATTAAACATGCTTATATTCAAAAATAAATTTGTTACAATATATGTATGTAAGGTTCAATTTACTTAAAAAAATTTTTAAAAAACTGAACCAAATGCAACAAAAAACTATGTCTATTGAATTTATCTCAAGAATTAAAACAAAAATTGATGGAACAACATAGTTGTAACTCATATGAAATTTTCTAAACTAATAATGGAACATTAGCAATCCTTCAAAAATCGATTGGTTGGGCAACACTCGCAATATGTTCCCAACTTCCATCTGTAGAATAAATATTATAGTTGCGATCTACCAATAGAAAAATTATATTTAATCAAACAAATTAGTATGTAGTAGTCTAATTGCCTATCTACATTAGTTATGGCTATTGAACAGTATATTAGTTGCTATTCAAACAAAATGTCTCAGCTCGATGCTATAAAGTTTGAATTTCTATGTTAATGAAAGCAAGTAAATGATTAAAAAGAAAATATTTAGATGAGTAATGTATTTTACATTAATGCATTAAATGATTAACGATACTTCATAAAACATATATTCTTTATAATTTCATAAATTAATTTTTATAGATTTCTAATATATACTATAAAAACATAACTTAACTAAATTTAAGTAAAATTTAATAAACTGAACAAAATTTTATTTTACTTGCCGCCTTTATATTAGTTAATATAATTAAAGTAATTAAGTAATATATCACCATATTAAGCCTTGTCCAATGAGTAATGTATTTTATTAATTTGAACATTTATATAGATATAACAGCAATTGTCACCAAACAAAAGTAGTTGCATAGCTCAAATAACATAATTCATGTAATGGGCTTGTAATAAATAGCAAAGACAAAAAAGTTTTTAGCGGACTACAGTGTGCTAAATATTTTTGCTGTAATTGTTTATGACAAACTACAAAGCCTGTATATAACACAAAATATATTGTCTTAGTTGAACTTCAGAAGCCTTGTAGCAAAGCAAAACAAGTAGTGTAGTCTGTCAGGATAACTGTAGGCCAAGTTTTTCAAAACAACAAAAAACACCTTCATTTTCACTAAGGAGATGCAGTCAAGCTTCCTTGACCTTTTCCTAAAGACTCTCCTATTCGAAAGACAAGTACTAGTAAAGCAATTTTATAAAAAATGGAAGCAGAGTTGAAAGTAACAATATGAGATGTGTAAATAAAACCTTAATGCTTCTTCTGAATTTTGCAATTGGTTCATCAAGGTCTAAATCATCTTCTATACAAATATTGAATAAAATTGCTGCAGTCAATGATAATTACATAATTTAGATAGCATGTACATTTGTATTAAAATGCAATCTATAGTTCTTACCTTCAATAAACAATCTTTTCATGCTCTTAAACTTTGTAGGAGTAGGTACATCAATAACATTTTTAGGAACCTCAGCAGGGTCATTAGGTGTTGCAGCTACATCTTCTTCCTTGAACTTAGACATATTTAACACAGTATATGCAATCCATCTTGGTGTGACTTGTAACTCTTTTTTAACTTCACCAGATAAGTAGTTTACTCAACTAACTTGTTCATCATTTCGATAGAAGGTGCATTATCCTATTGCAATGAATTTTCATTACAAAAATGTATAGGAAGCAAAGATAAACAATATTTCAATGGAAATAACTAATCACTAAATACATTTCCATTGCCATGAATGAATTAATTTGCATTATTTTCATTGCATCATCTCCAAATGCAGTCAGTTCCAATGAGCCAATTTCATTAAAGATAGTAATAATTACCATCTCTCTGCATTAGAAAAGTTTTTGTTTTTTTTTTTTGTTTTATATTGTTTCTTTCTTATTTTGTAGAATATTAAAGAAAACATTAAGGGTTAAGAATATAGGCATGTACCTTGGCTTAGCAACAGTCGTCTCATTACATTTTTAAAAATCAATTAACCAGTTATACTCTGCAGCATACGCAAAATGGCATTTCTCACATGCCATGTAAAAGAACTTCTGATTCAAATTGGTAATTTGAACTATCATTTTCAACAAAAAATTTTCAATCTGCATCAATTGGATATTATTATTCTATCACTAACTATGTTTAAAAATATGTTTCACACCATGTTATGATATATATAATTACATATTTATGTATTATATCATATATAAATGAAAGCTAATACATTCACATTTTCCATACAGACAACATCTACAATAGTATGGAAATTCGTTGTTGTCTGTAAAGACATTTGCCTTTGTTTGAACATGAGCTCAATCTCAAGCACAACATCAACAATTATCATCAAGTTATTTTCTCTCCCGTTCCAATAATCAAAATGTTACTACATAAATACTGTTAGACTTAAAATATTCTAAACAACAACGAAAGAAGATGATGTGATAGTCATATTCAAAGAAGAAATCACCATGTTTTTAACTAATGAGCCTTTGGTATTGCTGGATCAACATTAATTGTTGTGTTAGGCATGGAAGTAAGCAATTTTCCTATGTTCAATACTTAAAATAAGCAAGAAATGTTTTGAGACAATCCAAATTAAATAGTATATTTAAATGAACATAAGCTCAATATTAAATAGTAAGATCAACATAATATAGAATAATTACTTCTAAAAAATACACTCTAACCATAATGTGAAGAAACATTCAAGTTGTTTGTAGATATTATCGGCATTGGTTCCATTGATGACATTATTGCCCAATCCTTTGCTACTGAAATATTACTCCATATAGATAATATCAAAGGCTTTCTCCTATTACATATATGAAACAATTAGATAGGAATAAGGTTTTATAAAAATTTAGAAATTTATTCTATCAAAGAATAATTATTAATGTAAACATAACAAGGTTAACTTACTCATGATTTATGATGCCAAATTCATGAATAATGTAAGATTTTGTAGTACTTCCAATAGTTCGCTTGTCAAACTTTTTGATAACTATTGCTAGAATATCTGTTGTAAATGTAATTAGGATATTAATTGCACACTTCAAATGAAAGATTGCATAGAATGTATAAAAGGTTACACAACTCACCAATCGATCTTTTCTGGTTATGAGCAACAACTATAGCAAATCCAGCATAATTAGGGACCAAAATAGATGAAGGTATAACATTATCCAAAACCTTGGTAATCACTATGCGACAGTTGAGTATCCACTGATACTTGTTCCCATAAGTTTCAAAATCACGATTTACATTAGCCAAACGTACATTTGAGATTATATGAGTATCCATTACCAAAAGTGTTATCTCAAATTGATTTATGTCCATATCAAATATTGTAACAAGCATTTTAGTCCCCTATATGATAAGTAAAAACAGAAAATAACATTTTATTGCATAAATACTCTTTCACATAGAATGAAACAAAATCAGTATGTAATAAAAATGAAAATACTTACACATTCATCAACCAAAGTTAGACGTTGATATCTATGTAGACTTTGAACTGCTTGTCTAGGAGAAGTTGTTGATTCAACAAGAATTTTAACACTTCAGCTTTTTATTTTAGGAGTAACATCCTTGATCAACATCAATTGTTGTGGCATAATGTTTTGCATAAAAAATAAGAATAACATTTCAAATAAATAAATAAACATGTATAATAGAAACACAAATAACAAGTTAACCTAAAAAATTTCCATTAAACAAAAGCAAAATAGAACAGTTAATGCACACAAAAAAATCTAATCAAATAAGTAAAAGTAATGTAAAAGACAAAACCTCTTTTCATTAACTGATATATCTCTTTATACACAATATTCCTTGTGTACTGTTGAAGACTAACATCATGATATAGAGGCTCAATTAGAATTCTGACTAAATGATTTTGCTTTGCCCTCGAAAATGCAACATACAACTATGCATGAATGAATACTGGTTGTGGTAAATAAATGCCAACGCAATCAGGAGTTTGTCTTTAAGCATTATTTATTGTCATTACAAAGTAGGGTTTAATAGGAAATTAAAATCTCTTGAAAGCAATTGGACATTTTTCTTCATTTGTGCATCCTAGTGGAATTCGTGGAATAAACATAAGTTTGCCTTTATGTTCTCTTATTGCTTTTTCTGCTTCAATGTAATTCTCTCCAAGCCTTCAACAAATCAACCTAGTCCCATTTGAAAGTCCTTCATTAGGATTTATGTTCCTCAACAACATAATAAGATAGTTTTTTTTCAAGGTTAAATTATGTGGATGAAGATTACTTGACTGAACAATACTAAAAAAATCCTTATATTGACCTTGATCATTAGAATTGATAGCTTTATTAATGCTAGTGTATTGTTTAGATACATCAGGTAAGTTTTCAATCAAAATATTATTTATTTCTAACATATTTTCATTTTTAGGAGTCAAAATTGCCCTATTAACTAAATCATATGCATCATAAGAATACAAAGAAATACGGAAAAGCATAATGAATTAATTGTTCAATGGATGTCTGACGATCAATGAATGGTAAAAGAATATTATCTACTATAAAAATATTATCATCCAACACAAAAGGTTTGACTCCATCATCAATTCTCAGTAAAAATTCTTCAAACTCAAGATCATCTTTAACACGAACATTCTCATGCAATTTAAATTTTAGTAGTTGTAGCCAAAGGTGTGATGCAACAAAACATGCATTTATCATTTCTGATTTCATTCCAAAAAGCACTATAGGTAATGTTAGACGAAAATCTCAACCAAAGACTACCCCTTTTCCACCAAATAACTGAGAATGTTCATCAGTGATCTCTCTCAACAACCTATCAAATGATTTAATAATCTTCTGATTTGCCATTGAAGCTTTATCCTAAATTATCAATTGACACAAATGAATCATTTTGGCAATGCTTAACTACTTACTTATCCTTGTCTCTGAGATTTTATTAATTTCAATTAGTAATTTAAATCTGGAATGGGCAGTTCTTCCTCCAAGTAACAATGAAGTTGAAACTCTAGAGGTTGCTATAGCCAAAGCTATATGTCCCTCTTACCTTACAAATGCAAGCAACACTCTATATAAAAACCTTTTTCCAGTACCTCTGGGTCCATCAATAAAAACAGAGCCACACTGATTAAGATTAACTTTATCTATGATTGTATCAAAAGCCTTTTTTGTTGTTGGTTTAACTTTTGCATTGAAGCCAAATCATATGAGGGTACATAAATGTTTCTTTCATAAGAAAATTCATTTGAAAAGCATTCTTCTTCACTTGTCATTTGTTAATTGTATAACAGAGAAAAATCATGCATAGACTTACCTATGCATATAAGGAAATTATCAATATTATTTAAAGTTTTCCTTTCAAGATCAATCTATGATAGATTTTGATTTTGTGAGTAATCATCTGAAAGAACATTAAAGAAGTTCACAAATAATTCTCTAGGATTAGGAGAAGGACTATATACTAATAAAATTGTAAACAACTTCCTAAAAATTGAAGGTGTACGAAAATTAGCTACCTCTTCTAAACAACAATCATCATAAAAATTAGATTCCAAATATCCTCTATGCAATGTTGAAAGTATAAAAGAATCAAATAATTGATTATTGAATGAAAGCAGATCTTGAAAAGATGTAGGTGCTCGGACATTTGACAAAAGAATTTTCAAATAATATTGCTCACCCTCAGTAGGATCTACAATTGTAACTTTACCTACAACAATTCTCTTTTTATGTAGTTTCCACCTTCTATCTTTTTGTTCCCAAACAAAATATTATGGAAATTCTCTATATAAAAGTTGTAATTTTTTGGCATCAACATTATTAGCATTTATCAAAAAGAATTGAGTTAGCATTGTTCTAACAACAAAAGAATTCATTATTACTTCATTTAGAGGTCTTTTCCAACCAAAGATAACAAGTTGTTGATTTGGTAAATGAATTAGTAAAATAATGACAGGTGAACACATTTCTATCATATCAAATGAAAACATTCGCCATAGAGCTTCAACTGCTGAAATCTAGCGACCTTTATGAAATTCTTTGATTTCATCAAAATTATATAAAAAAGAACTATTGACTATGTTATAACAAATTCTATCATGACCTTTTCATATGTATTATATAAATACTTCACAAGTTTAAAATCTAAACATACTTTAACATTTATATGACAATCAAATTTTGTAAGTAAATAGGGATAATATGGAACAACAAAACTATTATCTAAGTACTATCCCATACAAAAACTTTCCTACCATCATTACGCCTTCTGTAGTTTGGATAGGATGCTTTGCCATGAGTAGTTATATCACAAAAATCTTTTGGATATTTATCTCTACAAGATCCATCTTTCATGCAAACATTCTTTAGAATAGCAATCTCATATGGTCCATGCATCATATGAGAGATAACATAAGAATGTAACAAAGAAGAAGAATTAGCAGGTAATTCATCTGAAATTATTTCATTGTAGAATTAAGGAGAGTTCAATTTATGATTTTGCTTGAAATTAATTATCCAATGTGCATGTGGCAACCCTCTTTTTTGATACTCGACCACAAAGACATATGCTGCAATATCCACAAAGATTTTTTTTCCTTACAATGTCAACTATAAGCTCTTCAAGTTTTGCTTTAAATACTTGAGCAACTAAATCTAGCCTATCATGTGCGCTTTCTATTGGTAAAAGTTGAGTTGTTATTTCTTTCCAAGTAGGATTATAGGTTTTTGTTATAAAAAGATTTGGATTTCTAAATCTCTGCACTAATTCCATTGCATTTACATATCTTTTCATCATATTCCTTGGCCCACCAATGAATGACGAAGGTAAAAAACTATATGTTATCCTATTTTATTAGGGTTATTGATTCCGCCTATAGCTATAGTATCAACTATTCTTTGAAGAGTCTCAGTTCATGCATCTATTTGTTGCTGTTCTATTTTGTAATAGTCCAACTATTATGTTTCAATTTTGATGTATGAATCAATAGTATATTGTTGACCTAATCTCCCAAAATGCAAAATACAAGATTCCTCTCCATCTTGAATTTGGTACTAGTAATATGTGTATTCCTGACACGAGACATTTGTTCTCGTTTTCTTATTTTGAACATATACTGTAATATTATTATAACATTTAATAAAAAATTAGAAACTCATTAATTTTCTTAAATTTAATTGATGAAGCAAACTATATTATAGGTTAATTAAATACCTTCATGTTCGAGATGTAATAAATTAGTGGCAAATTGGCCAATTGAAAGCAAAAACTGGATGTGAATGGGTCATTGTACAATTAAATACCTATATGCCACCTAGGCTCATTGTAGGGAAACAACAATGGATACTAGAATGGGTCATAACACCCATAATGGTACAAAACTGGATGTGACTCACTCTTTGAACAATAAACACAAATGTCCCTATTAGATCCTTAGGATCTTTAGTTGTTTCATCCCATATGGCAACCACTTGCTATTCAATTGGAAGATTATGTGTTTTTTGATTGATAATGGGATTTATTTGAAGGACAATAGTCCAATTCACTAAACTATCCTATGACTTTAAATGCTTAAAAATACAAAAATATGGATTATTTGCTAGGCATCTTAGAAGTATATCAAGAAAATTAGGATTTAAATCAAATTTATTTAATATTTCAAAACCAATATCCTCAGATGTGTCCAAGAAAAATAATTGCAATCTCCTAGGTAGCTCAACTTAAACACAAAATTGTTCAAGCCTATGCGAAACTTACCTATCTACTTCTAAAGTATAAGTTCCTTGATTACTTCAACAATAAGCAGGATTAGTTTTCATACTAATTAAGGTCAATGCAAGATTATTATTGTATGTTTTGACCCTTCTACAAAACTGACAGCTAACATCACAGAGGTCAAAAGCAAACAAATCACATAGAATTCGATTGCAAGTTAATGGAGTAAAAAACACTTCTCCTAAAGAACAACAAAAGGATGGTGGTTCTCGATGAAACTTAAATGCACCATAATAGAAACAAGATGGTATATTAGATAATTTCCAAGGAGCAAATGTAATATTAGATAGCCCATCTAAATACTTCAGTTGACCCATCCTTTGAATATGCATTCTAGTCACAAAAATGCAAGGAACGCCATCATCTATGAAATAAGTTTTCAAATATTTAATTTAATAAGGAACATGTTAGATATAGATATGTATACAATATCTTCAATACATATTCAAATAATAAATCATTTTCAAACATTATAGAGACATGATTTATTAGTTATAACAGCTAGGCAACTCTTTGATTGGTGTGTAAATGAAATAATTAAAATATTTGCTATAAATTTTAAATTATTTGTAGTAATCTAAAAATTAAATTTTTTTAACTGAATTAATATGCAATGAAGAAACATATAATATTATTACATTAAACATATGTGCTGCATAGTTCACAGCATCTTCAGTGACCACAATATTGGCTGAATCCGTTGATGAAGTATGTTCGGGGGATATAACTTGGATAGTTTCATCAAAGATATTTGCCACAGCTTTTGTAGCAATTTCATGGATTGGAACATTAGAGGATTCAGTATTAGTATCATGGTTAAGAGACATATATTTGCCACTCAAATTATTTATTGTAACATTTGCAACAATTTCGTCAATTGAAATACTTGAGGAATGAACTTGAGGATTATGATTACAGGACATGAAATCACTTGTTTGAGTAATTGAAATTTGTTCACTTCCTAAAATAATTTGATCACCTCGCCCAACATCACTTGTTGATACTAATTCACTTGTATTTAACAAAATAGGCTAGTCTACAGCTGCAAAACGACCTCTATACTTCTCCCATCACCTGAAGGAAAAACACTTTTTTTCTTTAGACATTCTTTTATAAGCAAGTTGACCCTTTCCCTACGCACTTTTCGCCATTTCTCAACATGTTCCATAGCTAATAGCAAAGCAGATATAATTATTCTAAGGTATCAAATAAGGAAAGATGAAAATCAAACATGCATAGAAAAATTGAACAAAAAGTATTACAACACGCCATAGTATAAACAACTATAAAAAAGTTCAATATAAATAGAAAGAGGTGAACTATCAGAATATTAAAATGAAGGACTCATAAAAAATACACAAAAAGTAAAATCACAATGCCTTAACAAAAATTGTTATAAAGTTAAATAAAATGCAAAATTATTTATCCACCTAAAGAATAATTAAATATACCAAAAACTCATAATAAATACAAGAATAATTAGAGCAGTCAAAAAAATTTATATATCCAAAATAGAACACAACTAAAAAAGAAAAACATCTTCTAGACTAAAAATAAACAAAAATACATAAGAACATGATTCATAATATTACCTTAAGAAGCACAAATTTTCTCCACAAAGCAAAGGAAGCCAAACAAAATCCCCACATTTTTAAGGAAGTAAAATATATATATATATATATATGTTTAGCAAACATGAAGGAAATAAAGAAAACTAAGCAAAAATACACAACTAACCATTAAGCATATAAACATATCATCAATCATTACTTATTGCAAACGTATTCAGCAACAAAATTTTAAAAACACAACAAACAACAACTTTGGCTAATCAACATCAAATTACAATTTGCCCAACATTTTAATAACTATACATTTGAGCAATATAATTGCTAAACCATAAAACAACAATAAATTTACAAAGGAAAATCTTTCTGCCAAACCAACCAACAAAACTAAAGCAAAGAAGCAAATCATACTACAATATCTAGATAATAAACTTAAGAAATTGAAAACAAAGATTCAAAATAACACCAAAAATAGTTGCTCTAAAGAAGTTTCCAAACACACTAAGTTCCATAGCTAACTCGAAAGGTAACTAAAAAACATGTTGAAAATATTCTACAAGCAAATATAATCAAACACTAAAAAATTGCAAAAATCAGAAATCATAAAAGCTAGAAAAACAATAATACATGGAAGAAACATGTCTTGTTCCAACATTCCAAACAATAAACGTAGAAACAACTAAAATCAATAGCAGTTAAACTATAGAGAATTTTTATTTGAGTTTAATTGAAATTATCATTAAATTATTTCAAACAAAGCCACAAAAATAAATATACTATAAACCATCATTCAATAACCAGTAGCAAATTTTTTTCTTCCAAAAACCTCACAGCCAAAATTATTTTTAATTTGCTGCAACCTAACTAACTCGAATCTTCCCAAAACATTTTAAATTAATGTTTTTCATATTGATACTATCATAAAATTTATTAATATTAGCTGAGTAATTTTAACTTCAGCATACTATGTCACAACTAAGAAAAAAACAAAGCAACATTAACCTCATTCAAGTCACTTAAAAAATATTTAACAATAAATAAAGAAACACAAAACACAACAAAACCCAAAAAAGAAATTAAAATAAAAGACAAATGTAAACTGTAAAAAATCTATACTTAACAGAGCACAAAAAATTCGTTTAGTTTTTTTATAATTTAAAATTTGATCAACAAACACCACAAAGCTTCAAATAGTACATAAAAAGAATAGAATAAGTGAACATACCTATTGAAAACTCCAAGAAATCAATCCTAGTAAAAATAAATAAGCAAAAAAGGGAAAAACAAGACTCAGTTTATTTTCTTATCAACAATCGATAAAATATATCACATTGCTCAACAAAGAATATCTAACATACACATATATCAATAGCAATAAAACATAATGAATACTCCAAAGGAAGATAAATTAACAATGTAAACTTATGAAGATACTATAATAAGCTATCAACCTTCATTAGCTCTACAAACAAAGGAACCAAAAACATAACAAATAATATAAAACAACAAAAACTAAAAAGGAATCCTAACAAATGCACAAAAAAAAGACCAAAAATATGGTGTAAATCCAAAAAAGCAAAAGCCAAATCACAAACATCACTTAATAAAAGAGAACAATCTTTTATATAAAAAAATAAATTACAAAAACATCAAGAATGTAGCACCCCCTCTTAGGACAACACCTAATCTGAGGTGTTACTAGTTCAATCTTAATATTCTGCTTGTAGTAAGCAATAGACCCATAAAATTTCTCCTCAAATTCTTCAAGAAATGTGGAGTGCTTTAACTTAACACACCCTAAACAAAATGTCCAATTACATAACATTTACAATCTCATGCCTTCATGAACATTCATGGCGTTTCACAACATCTCAAACTAACTTAACATACTTAGATTTCTATATATACAACCAAAAGTCTAGCATTTTACAAAATGCATTCACGCTTGAGGACCTCGATCACCATCTACACATGTTTGAAAGAAAACAAAATAATGTAGGAGAATAAGTCTGAATGACTTAGTAAGGCAAGCATTTTCATGCATAGGAAGAATCAAAATGAAATGGAATCCAATATACAAGTGTAAGAAAAATATTCAATCTGAATTCAAATAACTGAAACACAGATAATGAACTCTAGATATTGGTGATTTGAAAGAGTTTATGGGATCTATGAACTAAATTTTAAAAACTAGCAATTCTTGTACAACACTTTGTAAACTGACCTAATGCCATCCCATACCAAGAAAGAGTCATTTCACAATTAGTACATTCATAGAAAAATTTCAAAACTCATAGGCATGAAAAGTTTTAAAAAAACTTAATGAACAAGTTATTTAATGAAAACTCAAGTTTCAAAATTTATGATTTTGATGAATTTTATAAAATAGGCTAGACAAGAACATTTTATAAAATCAGTTATATGAGCATATTTCACTTGTACAACCATATAATGGCTTTCCCCTTTGTGTTTCATAGTTTTATATAAATGATATGATCATAAAATGGCTTACCCTCTTATATCACCTCAGCTCTGTATAAGCAATACTATCGTAAAACAACCTACTCCCTTATATTGCATCAATTTTGTGTAACGATACGACTGTAAAATGGCTTGCCTCTTATATTGCCTAGATACGATCATAAAACGGCCTTCCCTTTTATATTACCTTGATATGATAGTAAAATGGTCTATCCCTTTATCTTACCTTACCTTGATAAAATCATAAAACGGCATGCCCCCTCATATCACCTCAACAAGTGGCCAACTTGCCAAACTACTGCAACATAAATTGGTAAAACTAATCCTTGTCGATCAAGTCTTCCCTAAAGACAAGATCGTAACCACATGAATCTGTAGGATCGATCTTTATTGATCAAGCTTTAGGCCACCATCAACCCCCGACTGCCCAAAGTCAAGATCCCAACCAAAGTCAACCAATAACACTATTTTATCACCAATTCAATGATACCAATCTGGAAGAGGTTTAGTACTAAAATCCAACAGTACTAACAATAACAGACTCAAGGGGGACCCCCATTGGACATGCCCTGTCACCTAGTGTGGCCCTTTGCTATACATAACACCTATTTTATAGTACTAACCAAACAAAACATTTAAACAAGCTAAGAATACAATGAAGTATAAGTTTGGAACAATTATTATACAATATACTTGTCAGCAAAGCCATTTTAGGTTGTAATATAATTCAACAAGTAATATAGGGTTAGTTAGCAAGGTTGTGGGGTACAAGGAATCGAAAATAAACATCATTAATAAAAGTTCTGGACACCAGAACAAAAATAAGAAATAAACCTCACAGGGATTTATGAAACAAGTAATAGATAACAATTAAGAACTCATACAATTCATAGAGTACAATAACCAAGATGCAGTTACAAAATGGAAATGAGTTTAACCCTCATATGGGTTTATCACAACAATAGATAAGTATAAAAAGGTGCTAGGTTGGCAAACCCTCACTGGGCATATAAGCAAAACCCAAGAGGTTAGATCCTCACCTTAATAGCCTAAGATGTGTTATCACCACCTATTGATTTGTGGAACCTACTTCTTCATCACCTAATCCAAAATAATAGGTCCACTATCAATATCCTTATTTAACCTTATTACTTACAATCATAATATCAATAATCTAAAATCGACAACTATTTATCTAGTATGGTAGTTTTTGGCTTTGATCAACACAATAATATAGGTTTGATAAGTACTATCTACATAAAGTACCTCAATAAATCAATTATTCTAGATTTATGGTCTATATTGATTCCAAAAATAACATGATATCTCATTTTTATTTACAAAGTCATGATCATATCATATCATCATCCTATTTCACACAATATAGTTCAATTCCCTACATAATTAACCCTAAGCAAATACCATTTAGTCATATATTACATAATCCTTATTATCATTATTGAATCCAAAGTTGGCATCTAGCCCATCATGTCTGAGTTCATTATGCTTACACATATATTCCTGCATGTCTTAGTTCTTGGTCCCAAAGCAAAATTTCAGTTCAATTAACTAGTATTTACATCATAGGTTAGCTTAATGATTAACTTAAATTAAATCAGGAGTCAATTAATCAATTAATCAAAGTTTTACCCATGATTTGATTAACGAAACCTTAAGTTCACAAACCAAGCACACCATTACAATCATCGCATTGAGGATAGAAAACTACCTTCTCGCAGCTACTATCAAAAACCTTGCCACTACCACTAAAATGTTCTTCCCAAGCTCTTAATTCCAAATATCCACTTAGTTTCCAGTTTTGACGCCAAGAAAGCCTTCAAAATCCACCCTAAAGTCACTCCTACTACCTCTTACCATTATTTATTTTTCTCTAATTTTCCTTGCGACCTCTACACTGATTGCCCATGCAAGCCCACTACCATGCTCTTCTCTTTTAGCTCTACCAAACGTTAGGTTCAAAACTAAAGCTAGCCACTAGAAAAATACAAACCTACCATGAAGTCAATCTGCAGCACTCTCATGGTGGTTCGCTAAGGGTTTTTTCTATCATGCCCGGTGGTGTTGCTGCGAAGCTGGAGATATGGGGAACATTTTGATTAGTTTAGGTTTGAAGAAAAATGGCCGTCAATAAGAGATCGCTAGTTAGAAGTTGATGATAAAAGAAAAAGGGTGAGCAGGTGATGGGGAGGAAGAAATGGGAATAGTGAAGAGATATTATGTTTTATTAAATTTAATTTTTTGATTTTGCAATTCAACCCATTAGCTTGCTGGTCATTTAATTGGAGCCCATCAACTTTGTAGAATGGAGCTTTGACCTAAGTTGACTAGGAGATTCTATGCAAACCTCACATCTCTATATTTATGAGCAATTGAGTCCTTTTAATTTATTTTCTAAGCCCTAAAATTTTTCAAACTTAATATTCTAATTTTCAAAACTTATTTTTCTAAACTACTAAATTTTAGGGGTGTTACAAAGAATAAAGAAAAGGTTTGCAAAAAAATTACAGTTGTTAGCCCATGCATGCTTAAAAGTATAAGGAAAAAAAAACCCAAATGAAAACCAACAATAATACCACACACGAAACTAAGTTATACTTTGCTACTAAAAAGAAGACCTACATTTCTATTCTTTAAATATTTATACATTTTGTCAAAAAAACTAACACTAATAAATAGAAACTCAAAGAAAAAAGAAATAGCAGAGAAAAAATCCATTGATTATGAAAATGCTTGTAATTGGGAACATTAGAGAAAATCACTAGAGAAAAATATGTATAACATATCCTCCTAAAAGACAACAAAACAACCATTTTAGCAAAACCCACACAAAAACCACCAAACAATACAAAGAAGAAGAAGAAGAGAAAGAAGAAAAAGAAGAAGAAAAGCGTGAAAAAAGAAACCCATCAACTTCAGCAATAAGTGAAAGAGTAGAAGAAGAAATGAGCTGAAAATATATCTAAAAACGGTAAAATGCATGCTTTTTTGAGTAAGTACAAAAGAATATATATATAAGAGAGAGAGAGAGAGAGAGAGAGAGAGAAGAATAGGAGACCAACAAAAACTTCTTTGTGCATAAGAAGCACAACTATGCCAATGTTGTCCCCGCCACAGTAAGACGACAAGAGAGCAATGAGTTTCATTTTATATTTCTATTGCTAGCACAATTTTTGCTCTCCATCTAGTATAGAAGAAGATAAAAATCACTCCCCCGAAATTAGAAACATACACACCTACCCCTGTACCAAAAACCCCAATTCTAGGACCCTCTTCTCTCTCCATCTCCACATAAAAAAATCAAAGACAATCAATTTAAAGACAAGCCTAAGCACTTTTCTTCTGACCCTCCATAATAGATATTTCAAGCAGTACAAATCTGCAAGTAAAGAGCATAGCCCACAATAGCAGCACTAATCTAAAATGATGTCATTTTTGAAACTCGTGCTATGCTCACAACCAACGCAAAAAAAGAAATGTATTTTCTCCTCAACACACAAAAAATAGGGTTTATTTTAACAAAATTTATTTAGCACAAGTTCAACAGCAAAAGGTATAGCCACCTACTATAGTAACTTTCCAAAATGACATTGTTTTGGAGAACATCTAGGAAAAAAAATATAAAAATATTCAACATGCATGGTAGCACTATTTCTATGCGCATACACATTTATAGGTTAGAGTGATATGGCTTGCTGGCAGAGACAACAAGAATATTTTTGGTATGAAAGTGAAGTGATTAGTCTTCAACTATTAATTTCATTCATTCCTAAGTTTGATCGTCAATTGGGTTATCATCAATTATTAGTTTCATTCATTCCTAAGTTTGATCGTCAATTAGGTTATCATGTGCACCTCCTACTTATGTTGGCTAGAAATCTATACATAACAATTTTACTTATAGGCCTCCTGCAATCTTTAGAGTTAACATACAATTTTGAGAGATCAACCAACTATATAGTTTTGGCATTAAAGTACAATTGCTCTATAATCCTTAATTACACATCAAAATCAAGTGACTTCATTTAATACATCTAATTAATTCAAACTCGGGTATCTCAATTAGTCAAATGAAGAAATCCTGGTTCATTTTACAATAATTTATATAAGCTTCCACATGTGATGATGGAATTAAGGTAGATCACTCAAGATATATTAGCATGGCTTACTTTTTTTGTTCAAATTAGAATTTGAAATCAAACCTCTCCTCAACAGAATCAATGGGCTAGGGAGATTCAGGTGAGATACAATATAAATCCAACTTTCAATTCACCATTGGATTCGAGCAGTCAGAGGGCCCAACATGGCTTCTCTGTATCCAACAATTAATGCATGAGCCCATTTGCTAGAATCAATCATATACTGTTGACTGAATGCAAACATATATCTTAATATATGCATTGTATCAAGTGTTCATTTAATAAATATTTTGTACACTCAATTTTTATCTATGATGTGAAGTAAACGATAAAGCACTAATTAAAATGACAGGATTAGCTATGAGAGCATCAATTTTGAATTTAGCTATGATAATTTTATAGCTAAAGCTATGAATTTTCAGCATGAATTATGAATTGGCCATAGTTAATACCCTAGTTTTTCATAATGGCATATTATTATTGAGATATTTCTTTTATCTTGGGTTGAAGATGCAAAATGTACTTTCTCTTTCATTAATTAGCTTGTATATTTATTTTTTTCTTTTTTGCAAAAATTCATGAAAATAAACAATGTAAAATAATTTTTTGATAACCTTGAAGCAAAATAAAAAAATATTAATAATTTTTAGAGGAAAATGATCCATATTAATGACATGCATTCAAGTTAAAGTAGCATAATTAATTAATCAAAATTTTTGTGTGAGCGTTTTTAGAATTTTTATCATAAAAAATAACAAAATGATCAAAGATTGTGATTGGATTACAATAAAAAGATTATGCCCAAGTTTTAGAAGAACGAGGAGATGGGGGTATTTATTGTAATTATTTATAGATAAAGATATGTGTGCATATTACATTGTATTTTCTCTAAGAAGAGTTATACTATATTTTTCTACTTAGACATTAAACTTTATTGATGTGGTTAGAGGTTTACATTTATGTGTTTATCAAAAGACATCTTGTGAACTTATATTGATAGTTTTAATTTTAACATAATCATAGTTACTCATTCTGAAGTAGATAAATTCATTCTAAAATTCATGTACTAATCAAAATAGTACAAAGAATTATAACTAGTAGGATTTAAGAATTTCATGACCAACTGTGCTTTTCAGTTACATTCTTTCTCCCCATGCAAATCTTTTATAAGGAGAATTACTACGTGTTTGTGTGTGTGTATATGTTGGATTATAAAGAAATTGAAATATGTGTTCTAAAAAATTCTTCATTCAAATTATAATTGGACACAAGTTTACAACCATGTATTGGTTTTTATATTCAAAATTACAAAAAGATTGAGACTTACATGATAATAAATTCATTAATTTCTTGATAATATAACTTTAAAAAAATATTCAAGATTGGCTCTCTATAATCTATTTATAAAACAAAGAAAAAAATTTGTGTAAGAAAAATTAATAAAAAAACATAGATTAATGTTTTGGTAAATCAGTGAAAAATACCTAAAGTAACTTTGTTTTTTTGATTCAGTTCCCTCTTGAAGAATTTTAGTTTGCATTCCTAAATAAAAATGTAACTTTTGATTCATTCCCCAGTTGAACCACAAGTACAAAAATGCCCCTAACTTATATTTAAAACCATAAGAAAGCTTCCACTAAAATTCTAGAAACACATTTCTCTGTCTGTCCCCTTGTTTCACATTTTCTCTACATATCCCTCTTTTTTTAGAAACACACTTCTCTCTTTCCCAAACTGACTACTCTTGTTTGACTTCTTGTCATGTTGCTTTAGACTAAATACTCACCATCTTCTTTATTTCTCAATCTACTGTGTCTTGTTGCCTCTTCCAACATATTATTGATTGTTGTTGTGTTGTCCAAAATCTAGAATGGTTTCATTTTTGGCCCCCAATTACAAAATATATACAATAAGTTATGCGCTTTGCACTTATGTTATTTTTTGTTGAAATAATGAAAGAACTTTCATTAGTTTCTTTTGCTTTTATACTTGTTTTATTTTTATGCATACATAGTTTTAATTATTTTGTATATGATTTTGTTATACTTGATTCACTCACATTTAGTTTTTATATAATGAAAAAAACTTAATGTAAGTACCTCGTTTATTTTTGAATATGGTCATTTCGGGTCCTAAATCACTTGAAAAAAAGTTGGATGTGTTTTTTCACCCTCTAATTGATGAACTAGAGTTATAGAATAAAGGAGTTCTCAACTTATGATACATATAGACAACAAAACTTTTGAATGACGCCAATGCTTTTGTGGACTGTTCATTATTTTCCTGCATATGGCATAATTTTTTATTGGAGTACTCATGGTATCCTATCTTGTCCTTGTCCTTATTCTGTGGAGCATACAAAATCATTTCATTTACAAAATGGATATAAACAATTTTCATTTGATTAACATTGCCAATTGTTACCTCGTCTCTTGCATACATAAGACAAAAGGACTAATTTTTGAATGATACACTTGAAAGAGTCCCTTCCCCTCCACATTTATCAAGTGAGGAAATCAGGATTTAAGTTTCTAAACATCCTCCTAGTATATTTGACAAATATGGCCATCTTAAAGATTTACTTGGACATGGTAAATAGCATAATTGTGTGTGAGAAAACATATTATGGGAGTTACCTTATTGGAGTACAAATCTTAATCACCAGAATTTAAATATGATGCATGTAGAGAAATATGCATTTGACAATATTTTTAATATTGTTTTAGATAGAAGGGGAAATCTAAAGAAAATACAACAAAAAAATTTGGAGAAATATTATAATTACCTTGAGTTGCATTTATTTTATGATTAGAATGAAAATCTTTGGAAGCTTAAAGCATCTTATATGTTGAGCCAAGAGCAGGAAAAAGAAGTATACAAATGGGCTAAGCAGTTAAAACTTTCAAATGGCTATGCTTCCAATATTGCTTGGTCCATGAATATTAATGACTATAAGTTTTATAGAATGGAAAGTCAAGATTGTCTCTTGTTTATACAAAATTTTGTAGTCTTCCTACTGCAACCTAATACAAAATAGCCAACATAATACAGTTGCCATTGCTAGTTGATTACAAGTAAGTAAATTAGTTTGTTATGAATAAGAAAAGTAATGAAAGGTTTTCTTACAAATAAATTATTTTTGTAGCAATATTACTTTTGGTACAATAAATATTTATTTCTTCCTTTTGTATTAGGATATCAAATAGTTAAAGAAATGCAATAGTAGCATGTGTAATCTAGATTTGAAGTATACCAACAACATACTAAACACAAATAATTCATAATCATCCTTCAATAGACAAAAAAGTAAGCACATCCATCTATCCATTTAAATAACAATAACCATGTTCATCCATCTATCGACATACGTTTAACAAATCAAACCCAAATTTACAATTCCAATGAAAAATATCATAACTAGATTATTCTATATTTACAACAGTACCAATCAAAAAGAGATATCAAACTAACGAAATCCATATTTCAAGTAGTGTTATAATTTAGGTAATAGAAGAGATCTTCAAAATATTAAATCTAAAAGCCATCTTGTGCACATTATAAGACAAAGGCTACTTCTAATAATTTGCAAAACATGATTCCAAACTACATTCTGAACATGAAAAAAAATTGTAGATGAAGAAAACAAAAGGAATGACATTGTATGGGTTGATATAGTAAAGAAAAAACAACTTATGTTCTATTAAACTAATCGAAGACATTAGATATTAAATTATGCCTAGCATATGCAACTCATCTTGAAATTTGAGCAAATTCTTAACAAATTACACTTGTGAAATAGGTAATTAGTTTTGAAAGTACACATATGGAAAAAATATGGAGCTAGATTATAGGTAAGAATAATGAAGTTGAAATCAAGATTAGAGTGTCAAACCATTTAAAAGCACATTATAAGCAAACTTATATGTGTTGGAATATCATGAGCATATAGTTCCATGATTCAAATTGAAATGATAATAAAATTCAAACAAGAACATATGCAAAATTTTGTACAAGCAAAATTCCAATTGAAATCAAAAGCAATATCATAAGCACATCAAATCAAAATCTAGTCATAGCTCTAAATTTGGTGTATCCTAGTTTCGATAAGATAGGTTATAGAATTCCATATGTGCAAATTCCAATTAGAAAATCATATTGTGCCATAAACAATACCTCAAGCACATACTTGGCTTCAAGTAAGTTTGTCTTGCAACACCATCCTAAGTTGCTTTAGCTCAGTCTATCTATAAGACTTACTATATCTAAATCTTGTTTTGGGAATCACTCACCATAACTTTAAATTTTTTGTTGTTGATTTTGAATCATTTCTTGTGACACCTCTTCATGGGGTAGTACCTAAGTTGAGGCATCACTTAGTTCATTCCTAAAGTACAAATCAACTTAAAGCGAAACAATTCATACCATCCCCAAAAGATCAATAAAAGTCATTACAATTAACAGGCCCGTCAAATTTTTTTTCCATAAACTATCAAAGATAATAGCAGCCGTCAACTTAAGTAACTACAACAAAAATACTATGTACATAACATCAAGGATCATACACCATTCATCAAAATATGTACATACTACCGATATTTAATCCAACTTAGCATATTTCAATACCTCACCATTTTAGACTTGACATATCAAAACATCTCTAAATTTAAAACATAACATTCTAAGGAAACCCATAACCCGTATACCACTTAATCTAATACAAAACATGTTTCTCTCTAGCTCGAGCTAGGAATCAATATATTTCATTCAACCCTATCTAAGAAAATAAGGTAAAAAGGAGGGTGAGTCTTAAGGACACCGTAAGGGATAGAAAAAGTATAATCCCTAAAAGAAAGGTTTATGAAGTACAATTTTCAATAAACAACTTGATAATAACAATGAGTTCAGTAAAATCAACAATGTTCACATAGTTAACATGAAATCAATTTTTTTTTTGTAAGTTGTTGATCATCTCGTTTTACTCAAGCACTTAGCCTGGCAAGTAATAACTTGCTTTATGGCATGGTCGACTGTATGCTAAATCTTTACACTCATAGTTCGCTGTCTCCAGCTACTACCAGCTAAGATTATAGATGGGTACTAGCCAGAAAAACTTGTGTCCACTAGTCTATTCCGCATGGTCATTTTTTGAATCTAGCCCCTAGGCATGATTCCCTTTGTGGTGTCCCTTCAGGTGGTATTTGCACATGGTGTCACATGGGTTGGGAACCACCCATGACTTCCCATGGGTTAGTAAAATGTAGTGCGACTAGATAATAGTTCAATATCAAATAAAATTTGCAAACTCAGAGAATTTCATAGAGTTTGATTTAAAACAATCATTTTCCAATAAACACAGTAAAACATTAAGTAATTTGATATCACGAGAACCTCACAGGTTCAATTTAAAACAATCATTTTCAATAAAAATGATAAATTATCAAGTAATTTTCAATCATGAGAACCTCATAGGGTTCGATTATTAACAATGATAACAATAATATGAACGGATATCAAATCAGTAGAACCTAACAAATTCAATGATTTCATAGGATAAAGCATACAAGCAAGCATCAATTGGTAGATCCCTAACATAGGATTGTAATGAAGTTAATACCAATCCTCACAGGGGTTTTCCAATGAAATGATAAGCACAAGAGGTGCCAAATTAGCGGAATCCCTAATAGGGTTTTTCAATAGATAATGAGTAAGCTCATACAAAGCAACAACCCAAAATGGGAGAAACCCTCATAGGTTTAATTAATGAATAAGCTGTAATCATGCCAAATACTAGAGCGGTAGACCCTCACCTCTTGTGATCTCAATACTATTAAGCACTAGCTATAGTCTACTAATCTGCTGGGTCTTTACCCTCATCACCTAATCAAAATATCCTTATAGTTAGAATCTTGTCCAACTCTAATATTCCTTAACAAATTATAATAATATCATTGAATAGTCTAAAAGCACTTAGATTTATCCATTTACACCAATTTTAAGGTTTCAAAATGATTCAAGTACTCGATACAATAAATTCCTTGTTGGCATAATAAATCTTATTTCGAGTCTCAACTTAATACCAATGAGTCCTAAATCAATATCAATGCTAATTACCCCAATCATAAATCTAAGGTTTTCGTGATCAATTATTACCAATCAATCAAACTTAATCAAATAATAATATAACCTTAAGTTCATTAATCTGTATCTTGTCCATGCATGTTTTAGTTCTTGGTCCCAAATCAAAATTTTGGTTCAATTAACTAGTATTTATATCATAGATTAGCCAAACAATTTACTCAAATTAAATTAGGATTCAATTAATTAAAGTTTTACCTACAATTTGATTGATGAAACCTCAAATTCACAAACCAAGCAGACCACTGTGATCATCGCATCAAGGAAAGAAAATTGCCTCCCCACTATCACTAGCCATCAGCCACCACAGTCCACCATCATCGAAAAACATTAAGACCACCACCGTTCTTCTCTTTTCTTTTTCCTAAATTCAACAGTGTGCTAATGCTTTAGTTTTGAGGTCTAAAAATCCCTCAATCGAAGATCATAGCCATAAGACCACTTTTTTGCCACTGTGATTGAAGCTGCTGCTGCTACTCCAATCAACCATGCAAGGCCACCATTGTATTCCTTGTACCTTAAGCTTCCTAAACCACTACCTAGAAAGCTAATCCGATGCCTCCTCACTATCGATCAAGTAATTTTTGTTGGACTTTTTTTTGGTTAGCAATTAGGTTTGTGTGTGTGTGTTGGGTTCACTAGAGTAAGAGGAAAGATGGATGTTTAGTGGTGTGACTAGTGTTTATTACCAAACATAGTAGTTGCAGCTAGTGAGTGAAGAGAGAGAGAGAGAGAGAGAGAGAGAGAGAGATGGTATGGTGAAGGTGAATAAAAAATGAAGGTGCTGAGGATGATGAATAATGAGGTGGTGACGGAAATGGTAAGGTAAAGACACATTTTCACTTCATGCAGTTTATTTTTAATTATGAAATTAAATTTTTAAGAATTGATATTTAGTCCTTAATTTAGTAAGTTGCTCAATTGAGTCTTTTGGTTAATTAAAATATCATTCTAGCCATAGTTGACTATAGGGGTTTCATGCAAGCCCCTAAGTTTTATATTTTTGTTCAATTAAATTTTTCAAAATTTACAAATTAGCCCCAATGTTTAAATAAAATAATAATAATATGACGAATAATTAAATTTCATAAAATTAAAAATAATAAAATTGAAATTCTATAAATCGTAAAATTTTGGGCTATTATAGCCCTCCCTTCTCTTAAGAGAATTTGGTCCCCAAATTCTTACTTAAATACTGAAAAAGTTCAAGGTATTGCTGGCGTTTGAGATCTCCTCGCTCTCATGTTACTTCTTCCACATTGTGGTTGCACCATAATACTTTCACTTAGGGAATCTTTCAATTCCTAAGTTCTCAAAATTACTGATCTAGAATGCATATTAGTTGTTCCTCATATGTCAAATCACCTTTCAACTGTATACGCTCATGTGAAATGATGTGAAAAGGATTAGGTTAACACTTTTGAAGTTGAGATACATGGAAGATGTTATGTATGCCTGTTAGTTCTTGGGGTAACACAAGACAGTAAGCTACTAGCTTAATTCTTTCATATATCTCACATGGCCCAACATATCTAGAATTGAGCTTTTTGCCCTTACCAATTTTTGTAATTCCTTTCCTCAGAGATACCTTGAGAAATACTTTATCACCAACTTCGAATTCTAAATCCTTTATTCACATATCTGCATAACGTTTGTCTATCTTGAGCTGCTTTCATCCTCTGCTTAATCACCTATACTTTTTCGATAGTTTCTTGAATTCGCTCAAGCCTTATAGTATTTGGTGACTTATCGATATTGCCTCAATAATCCTTCAAGTCCTAATGTACTAGTGATCGGCATTTTCTACTATACAAGGCGTCGTACGGTGCCATTTGAATAATAGACTTATAGCTATTATTATAAGCAAACTCGATCAAAGAGATATGTCGAATCTCACCTCCTCTAAAGTCTAAAACACATGCTTGAACCATATCTTCTAATATTCTAATAACTCTTTCTAATTGTCCATCTGATTGTGAATGAGTTGTAGAACTAAACCACAGTCGAGTCCCCAAATGGTTTTGTAGAATCTTCCATAATCTTGAAGTAAACTTTAGGTCTTGGTCTGATACAATGCTGGTGGGGATTCCATGCAGTTAGACTATCTTTTTTATGTATAGCTTCGCTAACTTCTTAACATTATACTATGTTCCAACTGGAAAAAAATGTGCAGATTTGGTTAGTCGATCTACTATCACCCAAATACTATCATATCCTTCTTGAGTTGTTATCAGACTAGTTACAAAATCCACCATGACCTATTCTCATTTCCAATCAAGAATAAGAAGCGATTGTAACAACGTTGATGATCGTTGATGTTCTGCCTTTACTAGTTGACAAGTTAGATACTTTTGCACATGGTCCGCAATATCTCTCTTCATACCATGCCACCAAAATTGTTTCTTAAGATCTTGATGCATCTTTGTGCCTCCCAGATGTATATCTCATTTTGTGTGCCTCATTTAGCAATATCTCTTTTATTCATTCCAACATACATATCCTTTTACAAGTATATGGAGGGCACCTTAATTATCGAGGTTGAATTTAGACTCTTTAAAATTTTTAAGCATCCCCTTTTGTTTCAATATCTGTTCATCTCGATCATGAGCTTGCCAAATTTCCTCGTATAGTTCAAGCTATACTCTCACTCCAGCAATCCAACCTCATTGTTTCATTTTGATCACCACATCTACTGTTGGACTTTCTAATGCTTCTCTTTTTAGCAGATAGGCTATTTTAGCTTTTCAACTCAGTACATCTGCCACCACATTTGCCTTTTCTAGGTGATAGGTAATGGAGAAGTCGTAGTCTTCCAAAACCTCTATCCACCATCGTTGTCACATATTCAAGTCCTTTTGAGAGTGTAAATACTTTTATAATCAGTATATACCTAAAATATAGCTCTATAAAGATAATGTTTTTATTTAGTCAGGGTAAACGTTATTGTAGCCAACTCTAAATCATGAGTTGGGTAATTCTTTTCGTGTGGTTTTAGTTTTATGCATAGGCGATAACTCTTTTGCATCAACACATATCTGAGACCTTCTTTAGAAGAGTTGTATCTATGATAAATCTTTTCAATCCTGTTGAAAGAGCCAAGATTGGAGCAGTGGTCAATATGCTCTTCAATTCCTAGAAACTTCACTTACATTCATCACTCCAATTAAACAACTGATCTTTCTAGGTTAATTTATTCAATGGGTTGGCTATTTTAGAAATTTTGTGTACAAATCTTCGGTAATAGCCATCAAGTCCTAAGAAACTATGAACTTCTATTATAGTTTTGGGTCTTTTCTAGCTGACTATCACCTCTATCTTAGAAAGATCAACCATTATCCCATCTTGAGATATGACATGCCCCAAAACTCATACTTGCTAAATTTGGCATTCAACTAACGCTCCTTCAGAGTTTTAAGAACTAAGTATAAGTGCTTAGCATGCTCTTCTCTAGATTTGGAAAATACCAGAATGTCATCTATGAAGATGACTACGAATTAGTCTAGATAAGGTCCAAAATTTTGATGTATTAAGTCCAAGAATACAGCTGGCACATTCGTCAATCTAAAGGGCATCACCATAAATTCAAAATGATCGTATCGAGAATTGAAAGTTGTCTTAGAAATATTTTCTTCCTTGATCTTCAATTGATAGTACCCTGTCTCAAATCTAGCTTTGAAATGATTTTTGAACTTTGCAGTAGATCGAATAACTCCTCTATATGGGGTAGGGGTACTTATTCTTGATTGTGACCTTATTTAGTTCTCGATAATCAATGAACATTCTTAGGGACCTATCTTTCTTTTTGATAAATAGTACTGAAGCTCCCTAAAGAGATGTGCTCAATTGAATAAATCCCTTTTCTAGTAATTCTTGAATTTGATTCTTTAATATTTTAAATTTAGTGGGTGCCATTCAATAAGGAGTCTTAGAAAAAGGTATGGTCCCAAGAAGAGTGTGAATTATAAACTCTATTTTCCTGTCTGAGGGTAATGGGTTTAATTCTTTTGGAAGCACTTTTAGGTACTTAGCTACCACTTCTACCTCTTCAATCTTAACTGTATCTCAAGGCTTGTTGATAAGGTATGCCAAAAATCCTTGCCCACCTTTCCTTAAAATCTCCTTGGCCTCTATTACAGATATAATAGGTACTGGGGAGGTATCATTTGTAGGATGGTGGGTGAGTACTGATGCTATGTCCCTAAGAGTGAGGTACTTGGCATAATAGTTTATCTATGCTTAATATTTATATAGCCAATTCATGCCAAGAATCAAATCATATCCTTGTATAGGCACTTGTATAAGATCGGCTAAATACACCCTATCCTCAATCAAAATAAAACAATCTTGATAGACTAAATTCATCATTAACTCTATTCTTAAGAGTGTTTGAACTTCTATATGATATGCTATAGCTTTAGCTTACATATTTAATTTTTTAGGCATTTTAGCAAATATGAAAGGATGTGAAGCGCCAGGATTATATAGGGCATTTCCATTAATTCCAAAAATAGAAATCATACCTTTAACCACATTAGAGGGATTGGGTGCATCTTCCCTAGTGAGAGCATATGCTCGTGCTTGAACCTTCGGCTTTCCATTAGATCCTACAGTTTGTTTCCCTTTTTTTGTACGAGTTGGCCTTATTTGATTTGGGCAATCATTGAATAGTTGTTAATCGTTGCCATTTGCAACACATCTACCTTGCTTTATCAAACATTCAGATTCATTATGACCCAGTTTCCCATAAAATCCACATGTCTTAGGTACAGGATTTGTGGCTTTATTGGTTGAATAAGCTCATTGGTTGGTGCCCTTATTTAGTAACCTCGGCTGCTTTTTCCTGGGGTTGTTCTACATGCTAGGTGGTAACCTCCCATTTCACTCATTTTTCTCAATATTCTTGATCTCTTGTAGATTTGATTCTATCTCTAGTGCTTTACTCATCGAACGATTATAACTCAGAAGATCACATGAAAGAATGGCCCATCTAAGTTTTGGCTATAACCCTTCAACAAACATACAAACCTATCGCATCTTATCTGTTAGTTTGTAAGGTGCATACCAAATCAATCGGCTAACTGTGGCTTTATAATGACTGACTGAGGATGCCCTTTGTAACAATTCCATGAATTCTTTTTCCCTTGAATACATGGTCACTTTCGATACATATTTTTTCATAAACTCCTAAGTTAAGTTTTCTTAAGTCCAATGAGTTCCCTGTACAATCCACCTATGATCTATCATTTGCCATCAATCATGAGCAGAACTATCCAATAAGAATGTGGCATATTAAATCTTTTGCTCATCCAGGTATTGCAGAGTTTTGAATATCTTTTCCAAGCTCTTAACCTATATCTTGGCTTTTCTATCATCAGGTTCCTCTTGAAATTTTGGGGGTTGCAGCCATAGGAACCAATCTAAATCTCAATCTTTTACAAGCACTTCAATATTCTATTCTCGATGACCCTATCCCTACTATTGGCAAAATTGCATAAATAATTGCCACATTGCAAACAGGGGCTCTATTGGTTAGCCCACACTTGGATGATTAACCTGAAGGGTCTATGAATTCTCTTCCTCTTGCAGGATTGATTGCTCAATTGATGCTCTCTACCTTGAGCCACACTATGCAGTAGCTTGTGGACCAAATGGTCTCCCTCTTCCCCACTGACTTGCTCAAGTTGGGTCAAGTATATAAAATCCTTTTGGGATGCCATAGTTTTTCTCCAAATTAACCTTAATTCCTTCTTAATTTACGCATATCAAAATATACAATGACTTCTAAAGTTAGCATTAAGGTCTTGATCTTTCAGATATAATTATAAGGTATATGATAACTTAAACTAAGTTTATCCCAATAGAAGTCAAAGCAGTAAAGGTCTAAATAGAAAACGTTCATTATCACTCAAATCTCATCCATAATCCGTTATTGACCATAGAAAGAATTCTAATCCCATACAAGCTAACCAAATGTTCCCTTCTTAGTCTGGGTATAATCCCCTATTTCCTACACATTCGTTATATATCACCTTAATTCCTACTTGCCTAGATTATCGCTAAACCTAAGCTCTGATACTACCTTTGTGACACTCCTTTTTGGGAATACACTCAAGTTGAGGCGTCACTCAATTCAGTCCTAAAGTACAAATCAACTTAAAGAAAAATGATTCATACTATCTCTAAAAGATTAATAAAAGTCATTACAGTTAATATGCCTATCAAAAATTTTTTCAAAAACTATCAAAGAAAACAACAGTCATAAACTTAAATAACCGCAACACAAGTACTTTGTACATAGCATCAAGGATCCCACATCATTCATCAAAATATGTACATATTGCCAATATTTAATCCAACTTCACAATATCTCTAAATTTAAAACATAACATTCGAAGGAAATCTGTAACCCATATACCACTTGATCTAATACAAAACAAGTTTCCTTTTAGCTCGAGCTTAGAATCTATATCTTTTATTCAACCCTATTTGAGAAAATAAGAAATAACAAGGAGGGTGAGTCTTAAGGACTCAGTGAGGGAAAGAAAAAGTATAATCTCTAAAAGAAAGGTTTATGAAGTACAATTTTCAATAAACAGCTTGATAATAACAAGGAGTACAATGAAATCAGTAATGTGTGCATAGTTAACATGAAATTAGTTTTTCTTTTTTTGTAATTTGTTGGTCATTCCGATTTGCTCAAGCACTCAGCCTGGTAGGTAATAATTTTCTTCATGGCATGGTCAACTGTATGCTAAGTCCCTCCACTCACAGTTCGCTGTCACCAACTATTTGCAAGCTAAGATTATAGATAGGTACTAGCCAGAAAGAGTTGTGTCTTTCAATCTACTCCACACAGTCATTTTTTGGATGTAGCCCCTAGGCCTGATCCCCCCTGTGGCATCCCTCTAGGTGATATTTGCCCATGGCATCCCATGGGTTAGTAACCACCTATGACTTCCCATGGGTTAGTATTCGTCCATAACTTCCCATAAGTTAGTAAAATCTAGTGCCAATATATAATAGTTAAATATCAAATAAAATTTCCAAACTCAGAGAACTTCACAGAGTTCAATTCAAAACAATCATTTTCTAGTAAAGACGATAAAATTTCAAGTAATTTCAAGTCAAGAGAACCATACAAGGTTCAATTTTAAGGTCATTTTCAATAAAAGATGATAAATTATCAAGTAATTTCCAATCATGAGAACCTCATAGGGTTTGATTATTAACTATGATAATAATAATTTGAATGGATATCAAGTCAGTAGAACCTAACAAATTCAACGATTTCATAGGATAAAGTATACAAGCAAGAACCAATCGGTAGGTCCCTCATAAGGGAAATAGTAACTAATAGGGTATGGTAATCAAGTCAATACCAACCCTCACAAGGGTTTACCAATGAAACGATAAGCACAAGAGGTGCCAGATTAGTGGAATCCCTAATAATGTTTTTCAATCGATAATGAGTAAGCTCATACAAAGTAATAACCTAAAGTGAAAGAAACCCTCATAAGGTTCAACAATTAATGAATAAGATGTAATCAAGTCAAATATTAGAGCGGTAGACCCTCATGTCTTGTGATCTTAGTGCTATTAAGCACCAACTACAGTCTATTGATCTGCCGGATCTACACTCTCGTCATCTAATCAAAATATCCTTATAATCATCATCTTATCCACCTCTAATGTTCCTTAACAATTATAACAATATCATTTAATAGTTTAAAATCAATGAGATTTATTTATTTATGCTGGTTTTAAGGTTTCGAAGCGATTCGAGTACATGATACAATAAATTCCTTGTAGGCATAATAAATCTTATATCGAGTCTCGACTTAATACCAATGAGTCCAGAGTCAATATCAATGCTAATCACCCCAAATCATAAATCTAAGGTTTTCTTGATCAATTATTCCCATTCGATCAAACTTAATCAAATAAGATTATAACCCCAAGTTCATTAATCCATATTTCATCCATGCATGTTTTAGTTCTTGGTCTCAAATTAAATTTTAGTTCAATTAACTAGTATTTACATCATAGATTAGCCTAATAATTTACTCAGATTAAATTAAAAATCAATTAATCAATTGATCAAAGGTTAATCCACAATTTGATCAACAAAACCTCAAATTCATAAAGCAAGCACACCATTGCGATCATCGCATTGATGAGAGAAAACTACCTCCCCACTACCACTGCTATCCGCCGTTGTCGAAAAATGTCAAGACCACCACTATTCTCCTTTTTTCTTTCTCTTAAATCCAATGGTGTGCTTATTTTTTAGTTTCAAGGCCTGAAGGCCCTCAACCAAATATCATATCGATGAGACCATCTCACCACCATGACTGAATCTCTATCTGCAGCTGATGCCACTACTTCGATCAACCACGCAAGGCCACCATAGCATTCTTCATGCCTCAAGCTTCCTGAAGCTCTTCAAGAAAGCCAATTCGATGTCTTCTCATTGTTGATCAAGCAATTTTCATTGTGCCTTTGTTTGGTTAGTAATTGGGTTTGTGTGAGTGTGTGTTGGGTTTGCTATAGTAAGATGAAAGATGGATGTTTGGTGGTGTGATCAGTGTTTACTACCAAAAATGGTGGCTAAGCTAGCGAGTGAAGAGAGAAATGAGAGAAAGAGATGTTACGGTGAGGGTGAAGAAATGAATGTGGTGAGATGATGAATAGTGAGGTGGTGAAGGAAACGATGAGGTGAAGACACGTCTTCATTTTATGCAATTTTTTCTAATTATAAAATTGAATTTTTAAGAATTAGCATTTAGTCCTTAATTTAGTAAGTTGTTCAATTGAGTCTTTTGGTTAATTAAAATATCATCCTAGCCCTAGTTGACTAGAGGGGTTTCATGCAAGCCCCTAAGTTTTATATTTGTGTTCAATTAAGTTTTTCAAAACTTACAAATTGGCCCTAGATTTTAAATAAAATAATAATAATATAAGGAATAATTAAATTTCACCAAATTGAAAATAATAAAATTTAAATTCTATAAATTATAAAATTTTGGGGTGTTACAGTTCTTGTTGTGTTTTGATGAGATCCATTGTAGCTTGTAATTTATTTTTGACTTTGGTTTGCTTATCTTTTACTATCTCAAGTTGTATAGTTTGAAGTTTCATCTTCTTGCTGCCTTTAGATGACACAACTCCATGGCCTACCTCTCTTGTAGCCTTTTTGGGAATTAGAGCTCCAAAAGACAAAGTTGTTGTCACATCTAAGTAGATGATGATGTAGAAAGTAATGGCACATCCTTGGATAACAATGGTTTGTTATGAAGACTCGAAATAGAATGAGATGCCTATTGGTTTTTAGTTATGAAACTCCTAATAACACATATAATTACTTGGTGCTATGTAATTGTAGTCTTAATCATATTAGAAGGTAGAGAAAATTGTTGTTGATTTGTTGCTGCAAAACTTCAGATTTAAGGTTGCAATGTTACTCTCTTACTGGCATATGGGAAAATTATCCTCGTGTGGCTGGTAGAGATAAAACCTGACTTGCAATACCGTAATTAGAGATTGGATAGAGAGATGAGGCATGCATGATCCATAGTTGGTGGTGTAGACATAAGCTAATTCTTATCTATAATAGGCCTTATAGATAGAGAAAACAACTCTTTATTCATAGAGATAACAATCTTAGTTGTAGAAACATTAGAATTTGAAAGATTTTTCTTGCCATGTGTAGATTTGCATTTAACTATGAGAAATACCATTTTTCATGGTTGGAAGAATTGGAGTGGCGTCATTGATATTTAATTGAGCATTCCTAGTCACTGGCTAATGCAACACAACTTCTTTAGGCAACATTTCCATTGCAAAAGAAAACTAAAATAATTTTAATGAAATGAATATGAATGAAATGAAAAATGGAGAAATACGTTAATCACTTCAATAATAAAATTAGAGATTTTAGTTTTTGAAAGTATAAAATATGAAACTCCAATAGAGAAATTTCATAGTTTGTAAGATTGAAATGATGTTCCTTTATTGTTGTTATTCAACAATGTAGTAGACACCACTTGCTTTAGTAATTTAATCTTATTTGCTAATGTAATATCAATCAAATGCTAACTTGACTATTCGAGTAAGATATATAGTTTAGATGTAAGAAAGATGTAAACTATAATAGCACTTGATAGCAACTACATTATATGACTAAGATTCGAGTTAGAATGAAAGTGAACACAACAAGTATATTTACATAATTTTAAGAATAAGACTTATTCAAATTCAATTCATATAATCTAATAGAGACAACAGCAATGAAAGTAACTATGTTGATAGAAACTTACATATAAAATATTTCCATTGGACATAAAATGTTTGAATCTATGTTGTGTTAAATGTATCTTTTATATCTTGCATTTCATAAGGAATTATCAACATTGTCCTCATCATTATCGAAATATTGATTTAGTGTTTCATCTTTTTCATCACTTGAACTCTTCAACATAATATCTATGCTCCCAAAAGTCAGTCTCAATATCTTCTACACCATCAAGTTCAATATTTTGTCTACCTAAAACTTTCAAGTCAATGTCATCATCTTCTAATACTATTGCAATCTATTTGAACCATGATGCTGAAATACATCCATCTAACCCCTCAATTTAACACCATTTAAGTTCATTATATCTAGTTGTTCTTATTTAGCAATATTCTAAAGATGTATATGGTCTGTTCGTTGCACAATTCATCAATTATTACCAAACTTAGTGTCGTGTACATAGACAGCTTGTTGCACTTCATTTTGTAGCACAAATGGATAATCTTTGTACCAATGATGTCTTGTATCAATGCAGACATAATGCTTATCATTCTTATTGTGGTGTTGCTCCAAGTATGAACCACTCACTCTTAAATAATACCACTTTGTATACATTAATATTTTTTGCATGAGAATTGTTATATTTTATAAACATAATTTATAATGAGAAGTGAAATACATCATGTTTGCAATGAAACATCCAGTATATAATCAGAGGAAAAGGATAATTTATAAGATACACAGCCTGTGGTCACACAAGTGCATCCACCAATAAGAATCAAATGGAAGAGTCACATGATACTCATGGATAATTGGAGATATTAAGTTCCTAAGCCTAAGCACTAAGTGGAAAGATGAATTTGGGTTGCCAAGGTCTCCATCCAAGTCATAGCAAAAATGAAAACTTTGAGAGTCACAAATGCCACCGAGCATATTAGTTCAAGCCCATAAAGAAAGCTTAATTTACTAATTTATTGAAAATTTGGTCAAACCCAATTAATAAAAAAGATGTTGGTGAGCTAAATTAACCAAGTCTATAAATTAATGTAAAAGCTATTCATTAAGAAAGCCCGATTTGCTAACCCATTAAAAAATTGGTCAAACCTAATTTTTAATTAATCAATTATTAAAATAATTGGTCAATTCAATTCTTAAAAAAAGTCCAATTAATCAATTCACCAAAATTTTTGGTGAAGGTTGATTCTTAAAACTAAATTCAAGAAGCTCAATTAACAAAATTTTAAATTAGTGACAAATTCAATTCTTAAACAAATGTCATCAATTCATTAAAAAAAATTTTAACCGCAATTAATAAAAAAAGGTTTTCAAATCACAATTAATCAATTTTATAAATTAATGTCAGATCTAAATCTTAAACAAATGACACCAATTCACTAAAAAAATGGTGAACTTTATTTAATAGAAAAAACATTGATAATGCTCAATTATTTAAAGAAATTAGCCTAACTAAACCAATTTCTTCACTTTAAATTTGTTTAAGCCCAACTCTTAAATTAAAGTTTAATTTACCACTTAATTTACTAAAAATTTAATCAAGCACGTCTATTGGATAGGACCATCGATAATATATTGTCAGAGTCAATGACTCAAAAGGGGTGGACATGCATCTAGGCAATGCACTCTAATTTATTATAGGCTATGGGAAAATTGATATATATATATATGGCAATTGATTTGTTAGCTAAAAATGCTGCTGATAGTTTTGGTCTAGGCAATTGCATGATCAATACCTTCCTTATTTAAAGGAACCAATATATCACGACCAGCACAAATATGCAAGTAGATAAACATCATCTCTCTTTAGTTGTTGTAATATAGATTTAAAAGAAGTTAGGGATAAGTTGAAGTTAGAATTTCAAGGAAATGAAAAGAGAAAACAGATACAGATCTTCAATTTAAGAAAGGAGTTTGAACTTCTCATGATAAAAGAAACTGCGAATGTGAAGGACTATATTGATAAAGTTATGAAATTTGTTAACCAAATAAAGTTGCTAGGTGAGGATCTACCAGAAAGAAGAGTGGTCGAGAAGATAATGGTAACTCTTCAGAAAGATTTAAGGTAAAAATCTCATCACTTGACGATGCTTGGGATTTGTCCAAGCTTTATCTCGTAGAGCTTGTAAGTGCTCTAAAAGCTATTGAACAAAGTAAAACATTTAGAGAAGAAAAAAGCTCGACTGAAAATGCACTTGTTGCATCCCAAAATGTCAAAATGCAATGAGATGATGCAAAGAAAGGCTCATATCCAAAGAGAGGGAAATAAAATATTTAGTCAGAATAATAGATGAAGAAATAGAAGAGGCAAGTACTCAACTTGTCCTA
This sequence comes from Jacaranda copaia, assembly GCA_014898725.1. NCBI lineage: Eukaryota > Viridiplantae > Streptophyta > Magnoliopsida > Lamiales > Bignoniaceae > Jacaranda > Jacaranda copaia. Next base: position 276,862 of record JACGDI010004001.1, on the reverse strand, counting down.
ATTGTAAAAAGACAAACCACATTGAAAATTACTATTGGCACAAGCCTAGGGTTCAATGCAAATCTTGCAAGTAGTTTGGTCATGTAGAAAAGATTTGTCCTAGAAATTCTAGTCAACAAAATCAAGCTCAACCTGCTTAAGTTGCTATAGGATTAGAAATTTAAGAGGGGAAAACTTTTGTTGCTGCCATAATTCAAAAATGTTCTATTGCAATTCAAAACTCTAATGCATGGATGATTGACAGTGGATCATTCATCACACGATAGCTAACTTTAAATTTTTTTAAACTTTGGACAAAACATAGTCTTCCAAAGTGAAGCTTGGTGATGGGAGACTACTAGATGTCAAAGGCAAAGGTTATGTGTCCGTGCAAACTCTGTCAGGTACAAGGCGTATCACTGATGTGCTATTTGTGCTTTAAAATCAACATAACTTATTAAATGTTGGTCAATTGTTAAATAAGAATTATTCACTTAAATTCAAGAAAAAAATTAGTGAAATTAATTATCCTTATGGTATAAAGCTCCTATTAGTTAAAATGCACAATAAGAGCTTAAATATTGATTGGAAAAATGATGTAGTTGAAGCTTTTATCAGTATTAAATCTGACTTTTATCTATGGCATAAAAGGATTTGCCACATAAATTATGATGCTTTGAAATGGCTTGAAAAAAGTAAAATAGTGAATGATTTGCCCACTATGACTGTAATCCATGATGTGTGGGGTACTTGTCAACTTGGTAAGATGAGCTAAACTCCATTTCCTATAAACTAAGCTTGGAGAGCAACTGAGAAGCTCCAACTAGTTCACATAGATGTAATTGGACCTATGAGCATACATTCTTATAATAGCAACAAATATTTTCTTTTATTCATTGATGATTTTTCAAGGTATTGTTATGTCTATTTTTTGAAAAACAAATATGAAGTGTTTTCTATCCTTCAAAGATTCAAGACTGTTGCAGAAAATCAAATTGCACATAAAATTAAGACTTTAAGATCTAACAATGGGATTGAATATGGTTCTTCTTAATTTCAGTCATTTCTTTATATGGCTAGCATTCATCATCAACTCATAGTCACTTATACACCTCAACAAAATGGCATAAATGAAAGAAAGAATAGATCAATCATGAACATAGCGAGGTGCTTACCATACAAAAAAGGATTACCAAAAATGTTGTGAGCTGAAGCAATTAATGCTGTTGTGTATTTGGAAAATAGACTTCCAACTAAATCTGTTAATGGTAAAACACCTCATGAAGCTTGGACTGGTGTTAAACCAATAGTGGCACACCTGAAAGTCTTAGAAAGCATTTGTTATGTCCATGTATCAAAGGCAAAAAAAGACAAATTGGATCAAAGAGTTGATGTTGGTGTATTTGTTGGTCATAGTACCATTTTAAAAGGTTATAGAATTTTAAATCCCATGATTGAGAAGGATTATGTGAGTAGAAGTGTGAATTTTAATCAAAAATATGCTTGGAATTAGGAGAAAAAGATTGAAGAGTCTGTAAACTAAGACACTAATACCGAAATGCACCTTAGATTCATGGAGAAACTCTTGAGGAAGAGAATTCAAATGATGAGAATTATGTTGTAAGAGGCAAAAGAACTTTACAAGATGTCTACAATAGCATCAATGTTGCTTTATTGGAACCTACCATTGTCGATCAAGCTTTGTAGTCTCCAAAATGGAAAGCAGCCATAGAGAAATAATTTAATATCATAGTTAAAAATGACACCTAGTTACTTATTGACAGACCAAAAGATTAGCATGTGATTGGTACAAAGTAGGTATTCAAAGTGAAGATGAATCTTAATGGCTCAATCAACAAATACAAAGCTAGAATAGTAATAAAAGGCTATGCTCAGTAGCAAAGTAATGACTTCATTAAAATATTTGCTCCTGTGGCAAGATTTGATACAATTACATTGTTGCCTGCTCTTGCTACTCATAAAAGTTGGAGAGTCTTTCAACTTGATGTTCAATTAGCATTTCTTAATGGTGTTCTTAAAGAGAAATTTACACTAAGTAGCCTGAAGGTTTTGCTACTGCAAGTGCTATTGATAAAGTTTATTTGTTAGGAAAGGTACTTTATAGTTTAAAATAGGCCCCTTGAGCCTAGTACATAAAGATTGATGACTATTTACTTAGGGTTTGAAAGAAGCACAAGTGGAGCAACATTGTATGTGAAGCAAGTGTGTGCTAAAATTCTAGTTGTTTCAATCTATGTTGATGATATTCTCATTGTTAGAAGCAATCAAGATTCAGTAAAAGACTTTAGAAAGCAAATAGAGAGCATGTTTGAGATGAATGATTTAGGGCCGATATGTTATTTTCTTGGAATGGAAGTGCCTCAAGTTTCAACAAGCATATTTATTTCTCAAAAGAAATATGCAAAGTTTTCGTTAACTAGTTGTAAAGCTATTAGTACTCTAGTAGTTCAAGGATTAAAGTTACGAGTAAATGATAGATCACTAGTTGATCCTTCAATCTTAAGGAGTCTGGTTGGTTTAATATGGAATTTGTCAATCACAATGCTTAAAATAATGTATGCAACCAATGTTCTATCAAGATATATGCACATGCCAACTAAAAATCATCTCAAAGCAGCTAAAAGGATCTTGATGTATATTCAGGGTACAATTTCATATGGAATATTGTTTACAAGGAGTTTAGCCCTGAAATTACTTGGATTCACAGAAAATGATTAGACTGGTTCACTTGAAGATTCAGAATAACTCAGGTTGTTGTTTCACCCTTGGATTAAGTGTTATATGTTAGAGTTCAAAGAAGCAAAGCTCTGTTGCTCAGTCAACTGTTGAGGCAGAATATACAACTGCATCTGCTGTTGCTAATCAAGCTTTATGGCTAAGAAAAGTTTTGAATGATTTGAAGTCCAAGCAAGAAGCTACAACATAGATTTTGTGTGATAACAAATCTATTGTGGCTATGGTTAAAAATCTAGTTTTTCATGGATAAAATAAACATATAAAAAATTAAATATCATGCTATTAGGGAAGTTGAAAAGGAAGGTGAAGTTATGTTGTTGCACTATTCCGTAGAAGAACAAGTTGCTGATGCCTTTACTAAAGGGCTACAGAAGAAAAGATTTGAAAAACATACAGACAAACTTGGTGTTGTGCATTGCTTTCGCAATAAGGAGGAGTGATGAAGATTGATGTTCATGACTAGAAAGTAATGATACTAAGCTATGCATTAGATTTTGTGCCTTTTTGTTGTAATTAATGAATGTACTAATAGTTTGAATAAATTGTGGCAGAACATAATTTCAACTATATATAAGGGAACAAGTTTCCTTAAATTATGGGGATTTGGTATTGACCTATATTTTCTATTAGTATAAGTATCTTTTTGAAGAAATGTAAGATAGTTGCCTTTCACATTTTCTATTTTCTTCTTCATTTCTCATATGTGCATGCCAAAAACTTCTTACATATATAAGCCCCTTGTACTCTTTATTTTTGAAATACAACACATTCACATTTTCCACCAGATTGCATTGCATGTATGTACCCAACCACTCAACTTCCAGTCCAGAATATTCTGTCACTTCTTCTTCATCTTGGCTTGATTGTTAACAATAAAACGTAGTAAAATGCATCTATACTCAGTCCATTTGAGTCAATTTTTAGAGTTTTAAGGCTCAACCCAATCCAATTGGAAAAATTGCAAACATTGTAAAAGTAAGACTATAGTAATGCCACTTTGTGAAAGAGGGCTGGAGTTAAGGTATGTAAAAAACTAGGACTATAACTATAAGAAAAGAAGAGGGAGAAAAAGAAGGACAAGGATCATCGGGAAACACAATAAGCATCAGCATATGCTTACATGACACTTGGCAGGCATAACTTTGTGCCTTGTCATGTGCCATATATATTCTAATAAAAGGAAAAATTGCAAAAGTAAGACCATGAATAAACTCATTTTGTGAAATAGGATTGAAATTAAGGACCAACAAAAAAGAAAACTACATAAAACTAAAATAAGAAACAACATAATCAATTTTCATCATATTTTGCATCATTAAGTGTTATGAATCGAGGTAATTTTGTAGTATCCTGACATTGTCAATTTTCACTCAATTTTTCATCATTAGTGGGTGAATTTTGTAGTATTCTAGCAACATCAATTTTTACTCGATTTTGCGTAATTAATCTTATTGGATGAACTAGTTGAAATTCAAAGCATTTCAGTGTCATAATTTTTTGTCTTAATAGTCATTTCAGATGAATCAAACGAATTTTTTTATCTTTTCAATGATGTTAATTTTTACCTAATTTTACATAATTAATTGTTTCGGATGAAATGGGTGAATTTGGTAGCATTCCGATGTTGTAAACTAAAATGATGTTTCATTTTTGTTCTATTTTTTGCTACTCCTTATTTTAGTTACATATGGTTATCTTTTTTGCTGCTCTTTAATGCTGTGGTACTTAAGTTTGGTTATCTTTTATGTACCTCCTTTATTTTGGTCCTCTTTTGCTAAATGACCTTATTTATGTTTCTATCTTGGCTGGCATCACAAACATGAAATTCATCCTTATACTCAAATTCTCCAAATCGAAACTTATGATCATTACAAGATAATTATGATTCATGTGATTTTGCTTTATTTTTTTGTGAACCTCAGAGTTTTGAAAATGCAAGAAAAGAAAGGGTACAGATTGAAGCATTTAAATAAATTAAAACATGGGAGTTGATTGATTTGTCAAAAGACAAAAGAAGTAATCGTGCTGAAATGGATTTCTAAGATAAAATATGGTAAAGATGGGTCAATCAAGCTTAGACTTTAATGAAAGCAGAAATCATATGAACATCCCATGTTGCCACAACACAATTAAGACTCGATCTTTTTTAGCTTGATGTTAAATCATCTCTTCTGAATGGTAAGCTACAAGAGGAGATTTACATCAAGAAACCATAAGGTTTTCTGGTGAAAGGAAATGAGAATAAATTCTATAGACTTTGTAAGGCATTTTATAGACTAAAGCAAGTGCCTCGAGCATGGAATTACATGATTGATGGATATCTCCTTCAAAATGTTTTCGAATGAGCAAGAATAAACTAGTACTATATGTGAAGAAAGAAGGTAATGATTTTTAGTTGTTTGCTTATATATATGCCGATAATTTGATTTGTTTTGCAACTAACCTGCAATTGGTGAAGAAGTTCAAGCTAAAAATGACGAGAGATCTTGGTTGACGAAATACTTACTAAGTAATCAAGTTAAGCAAGCTAAGGGAGAAATTTTCCTTCCACTGCAATAATACACAGAAGACTTCCTCAAAAAAATTTACATGGAACATAGCAAGCCACTAAGAATACCAATGACGCTAAGTGAAAAATTGTAGCTTGATGATGGCTTAACAAAGACAGATGCAAAGATTTACCAAAGTTTGGTTGGTTCTAGCATTCTCACCCACACGAGACCTTATCTATCATACACTGTGGATGTGGTTCAAGATTTAGGAATGAGCATAGCAAAGTTCACCTTTCTACTGCAAGAAAAGTCTTGCAATATCTTGGCCAAAAGCTTGGGCTTCCATATACTAAGGATGAATAGAGAAAGTTGGTTGAATTCATTTATCGTGACTGCTCAAGTTCACTTGATGATAAAAAAGCTCATAGGGATACATCTTTTGCCTTGACTCAAGTGTGATTTCATGGAGTTCATAAAAGCAAAAATCTATGCCTTTAAGATCAACAGAAGCCAAATAAATCTTTCTTATTTATGCACATGCATGGCAAGAGTTCATTAGATTCAATAATAGTATATTTTAGTAATAGAGGCTACACATGAAGCAATTTGGTTGCAATGAGTTCTCAGTGACTTTCAGGAGGTGCAAAAAGGACAGATGGATATCTGTCGTGGAAACTTTTCAGAAGTAGCAATGACAAAAAAATCCAGTGTTTCATGCTTGTTTAAAGTGTATTGCCATCATTTTATTCATGAATTCGTAAGAAAGCAAGAGATAGTGATGGAATTCATCAATACAGATGACCAGCTCACAGATTTCCTTACCAAGGCTGTCACTCTAAAGAAGTTCAAAGGGTTCAAGGTGCAATTGAAAATTACAAATTAAGGAAGAGTATTAAAGATTAACTTCTAATTTCCAAAAATAAAATTTTGCACAAGTATAAAGGAATTTAGTTTGGAACTACCTACTACTCCATTTTAATGTGTTGTTTGAAAACTCTGTAGGAGTGTGTCGTTGCAATTGGCTTTGTTTTAATAAGAAAAACAAGGTAGAAAACTAGCTTAAAAATATTTTTCTTGAGTAGCAGCTCTTTAATAGATCTTATTGCTTGTATTCATAAAATCTCTTCACATAATAATCAACACCTAAAAGATTTTCCCTTCTTGCTCCTAAATCTATCCTACTTTTGCTCGTGTCCAACAATGATATGTGTTGTCTTTTCTTGAAGGGAATGAATTTGAGGCTTATTTTTAGAAGTAGCAAAGAAGCTAATGCGATAAGCTACTACCAATGCCCGGTCTTAATTATATTTGATGATGCGTGAGATGGGTCTCAACAAGTTTTCCATGACTTGTGTTCTATACACTAAGGGCTCGTTCAGATATATGTTTTCATTTTTAGTTTCAGTTCCCAGTCTTGTCTGAGAACTAAAAAGTTAGTTATAGTTTTGAAAATGAAAATGAGATTATATTTGGATTTTTGGTTTGAAAATAATGAGTGTGATAGATATACGATTGAAAATTTAAGTGATTTATAATTTTTTATATTTAAAAAATTTATTTTATTAAATATATATTTATATTTTGGTAATTTTAAAATGTTGATAGTGAGTATTTTATGAAATTCAGTTTGAATTTGGTTAATTAATGTAATAATAGGATGATATATATGCTTGTTCTAGTAGGTGATGAGACTCCACCTTATACGTAGTGCACTCATTAGGATCAACCAAAACCAAATAAAAAATAAGTTTAAAAAAGTGATCGTATCGTTCATTCCACAACTGAAGAAATTTTATAACATAGCACTAATAAAAGAAAATTCTATTTTTAACTTAATTAGTTCTCGATGGTATATACTTTTCCTGCAAAGGCCAACACCATGACCATGAGGATCTCCCAAAAGTATCCCAAAGCGAAAGCTAACAGCAAAATCAGAAGTAACTGTGAAATTTGAACCATAGGAGGAGTATTGACTGGGGGTGGTGGTGAGGGGATGGTGGAGGCCAGAAATTGCCTCTCTAGGGATAATTTCTGAGGTCTATAATCCTAATCTGGAACTCCTCCATCCTTTCCATCACATCAGGAGGATGGCCAGCATCTTCAAAGCCCTGGCTTGCATCTTTTCCTACAAATATATTATTATATACAAATTCAAGCATATTAATTTGATATTAATCTTAATTTGCACGTTAATTCATGTCATTGTTGGAAGAACAAAATATGGTACCTACTACAATAAAAAAGGAATGGAACATTACCTGCAACATTTAACAAAACTTCATAACCTCCAGGATGGTCATCAATGTATGGTGTTACATCATAAACCTGAAAATATTATTCATACTAAGCATTTAGTAATTGGCAAACTGTATATTATTTAAAATTCAAAAAAAAAATGAAATACACCAATTAATCTCATAGAAAAACCCAAGAAAAAAGTAGTATGGAGATGGAGACTGAAAACATTTCATCATCGGAAGTATAATTTGTAATTTTTCTATTAACATTTGGAAAACGGAGAAAGCTAGAAAATGAAGAAATCATCCATAATTTTGTATTGGCAAAAAATCCTATTAACTTGTAGGGATTCTTTACATTTTTTCAATAGCTTGGAAATTGTAGTTAGAATAAATCTTTGTGTGCGATTCAGTTTACAAAATTCGTACTTTTTAGCAATTTTGTATTAAAAAAACACAAGTAAAATCGGAGAATTTTCTGCAGTAAATCTTCTCTTTTCAACATTCATTTACTTAGTAAAATTTCCTACTCTTGTTTTTATCATATTAAAATTTAAACCAATAAATACAAAATAGCATCTAATTTCCAAAAAGAATCCATATCTTGTATGTAATCTCATTTTTCTTCCTCCAACAACATGACTAATGAGTCATATGAATAATAAATCAGCAATTCAACCGATGAACTAAACATTGAAGACATCACATATCAATCCAACTTGAGAAACATAACTAAAAATGAGCCTAGTGATAGAGATCTTCATTTCTTTACACCAATCACTATGAAAAATTAGGTATCAAATATGAACAGTCGCAATTGATACTAAAAGTTCATAGTATTAGCTAATATATAAATTGATCTAATAAAATTTGAAGCAGATATTTTCGTATCTAGTTGTTGCTACAACCAATTCGTAATTGATGATTATTCTTTTATATATATATTTATAAATTCCTCTACAAATAATACATAACTAATCTATTGTGCTTCGAATGTATAAGTTTATGAACCGATAACTACCAATTTTTGTAGCTTGTATTTTAAAAATAAAAAGGGGAAAATTGGTACAATTTGTCCTAAAGGAAAATGAAATTTAAGCCAAATTTGTCCTCAAATTGTCAAATTTTTTAAAGTAGTGTACTAATTTGGTGGCTCATAAAGTTAAAGTTCTACTTTGCCAGTAGAATCAAGTTACAGGATCAATTTTCCCTTAAAAAATATATTTATTGTCAAAATTTGAAGCTATAACTAAGAAACTAATATTGTAGCAATTTTTATTTAGTAAATACCTAGTTTTTTAAAAGTAAATTAAGAAACATAATCCTACTCCGTCATTCCATCATTCATGTTTTTATAAATATTGAACTTTAAATCCATAATTACTGCCGCTTCGATCAGTTATCATAAACAAAAAAATTAGAAAAGAAATTAATAACAAAAGAGCCGCAACATAGTAGTAGTAAGCACTAATTCCTATTTGCTTTCCCACCAAAACAGGAAAAAGATTAACCCAAGAAAAGGATCTGACCCCTCCATTAATAATAATCCAACAATCACCTCTGTTGTTATGCTCCGCAACTTCATGATAAGTGTAAACTGTTGCCATTATAATTTCCTTAAAACTGCACAAATATCTCAACAACTTAAACAACTTCTCGGCAATTAGAACTGATCAATAAAGGATCCAAAAATGAAGACTCAAATTAACTACACAAAAAAAGAAAGAAAGAAGGCCTGGAATCATAAAATTAGTATTTGATCAGAAAGAACTTACAATAGAGAGAAAGAGAGTTGAAGGAAATCCGCTAATTTTCTCACTCTGTCTCTCTCTCGCCTTGGTTCTAACCTTTGTGAATTAATTAAGTAACAATTAATGATGTTAGTTTTGGTGTAAACACGCTTACCAAACAGATCACCTATGGAAAGAATGCCTTCATGATGCCAACCTTGAAAAATGAATTAAATATACATCAATGAGGTCAGCGTATGAGTTGGTGAAAATTTTCTATTGTTGTACTAATTACTTTCTAGTTATGTTTATACATCTATGAAATATAATGTTCATGTAAACTAACTAATAAGAAATAAAAGTCTTCTGAACTAATTATAAGAAAAAAGGGCTATCCTAATTTTTTGTACTGTTGGAAATTAAATCTTTCGTAGAACAATATCTACCGAGTTGAGTGGACGTGCCACCTTTGGTTCATAGAAGTTTCTGGATGCCATCCTAATTCAAAGTTCATTTATGAACGTTTGAATGCACATGGACTTCAAGTTGCTTGAAAGACTTCTAACCACTTCCTACCTGGCAGCTCATTATATTGCAAATAGATATTCTACTACTTTAAACGCCTTAAATCTATCGGACACAAATATTTGGTGATGCTCCAAGGGGAATTATTAGGGCTTCTAGAAATTTCTAGAACAACAATCTTGTACCTCAATTTGTCAAGCCCATCAATTTAGTTGGCAGATATTTTTTGCTTTTTTTAATTAAGCTTATGCACGTTAAGAATCTGTTAGGACTCAAATCTTTGTCCTAACATGTGTGAACTTGTACTATTTGGCCAAAGGCCACTAGACCAAATACTTTTTGGTTATTAATAAGTTAGTTAATTACTAGCTAATTAGTTAAGACTAACAAATTAGCACTCATGCAGTGGGCGTTGTATTCCTTAATTCAATAATGAAAGTAAGCAAAATTCTCTTCATGCAAGCTCTTGCACGCATACTATATGAAAATGGAGTCTAGGTCCGTATATGTATTTATTTTTTTTCTAATATATATGATTTTTCTATATAGAAAAAGCATGAGTTAATTGTTGTGATAAGTAAAGATAGTTGTTTTCTTCCTTCTACATTTTTTTGCAAATATTCTCAAAAGAAAATGGGAAAACTATACCATAAGTTGTTTCTTTCTTCTATTCTTTCATAAATCATTTTCCAAAACAACGTTTAGATGCTTTTTGTCTAACTAATTTTCTATATAAAATAAAATCTAAACATGCCATAATTGGATTTTTTATTAAATAGAGCCTAGTATGTGATCCAATGTTTATTTAAAAATAAAAAGGAATTGATTGAAGATTATGCTATGATTGATTGGAAAACTATAGGTATGAATAACTTCCAAAATCATGCTCAAGGTTCCAACAGAAAAATTTCTAAACCCATTTAATGGGATTGTAGTTGAGGCCCTCCTAAAAACAATAGTAGTAGTGCCTAATAGTAGTGTCTAAGCCCACTTAACAAGGTTATGGATAAGGTCTTTGTACAGGTCAAAATAGTAGTGTTCCTACCTGCTTAATGGAGTTGTAGTTAAAGCCCTTTTACATGTACTAATGGCAATATTTGATTAGTTAAGACATTCATCAAGATAATTGATTAGAATTCCAAAAATTCACAAGCATGGACAAGCAAACAAATTTTTGTAATGGGAAATATATTTTGTTAAGGTGTTTGAAACAAAATATATTTCGTTAAGCAAAATTTTTAGATCATTGGCAAAATTTAAAGTTTTGATAGTCTCTATCAGTATGCTTCTATAGATAATCGTATGTGTATGATTTTGTGATGGCACCCAAATTCAAATCCTAAAAGTTTTGAAAGTATATTTTTGAAAATTTTCAAATAAATATAATTTTTTGGTTGTAGCCTGATTTAATATGGAAAGTTATCATATAAAATATATACATCTTTCCAAAACTAATTTACTGTTAAAAGTTAGTTATGTCTCTTTTAAAAAATATGACTTTTGTTTATGTCTCTTTTATTTGAATATTATGTGTGTAACATGCTCAAATCTAATACAAGGTCAAGAACCTATTTATTAGGTGATTGATTGCTCAAACTATTTTACAACCATTTTTGCAAAGAACTTAGTTGATATTGAAGAGGACGATCAATCTTAGGGTTGGTCACAAGACACTAAGGTGCTCCTTACTTCTATTAAAGTTTGATTTTTATATTTTGAAATTTTTATTATTGTTGAAGACAATTTTCTAAGGATTGTAATAGTTAAAACTAATTCCTAAATAATAGATGATAGATTTCTAACTTTAAGGATTTGAATTATTTCCCTTATGAGAATTTTGAAGATTGATAATAAAATTATGTGAAATTTTGCATGCTCCAATTTCTAATACTAGTGCTTTTGAGTCTGTTGGGCTTAGGAGATTTTTTGCATCATGTCCTAGGTTTGGGGCATGATAAAAGTAGTATGAGAGCTCTGAATACAATTTTAAACTCAAATGAAAGGCCTTTTTTTTTCTTTCTTTCTTTCTTTTTTTCAAGTGAACATAAACAACATCTTATATGGAGGAACATATGTTCAAGGATATACTTCAAGATAGGGGATAACCATCTAACATTAGAAAACAAACTTTCATGCCCTAAAACCAAACCTTGTGGCTTTGTCTCAAGGAGTGAAATTCATTCCTAAAAAATGAGTTGCCAATTAAAATCATGACCATTGATAAACTCTAGATATTTCTGGCAATCCAAATAAATCTCGAACATGGAAACACTCAAAATGATCAATCCTCTATCAACTAGAAGTTCATTAAACAATATAAAATAAGATAAGAATTAAATCCTCAACATGACAATGAAACTAAAATACTACTAATTCCTCATCAAAAGTTTTTCAACTTGGATTCTTGTCAACAACGGGTTCAACATCCTTATCAAGGCTAGGGTCTAGGTTTGCTAGAAGGAGAAAAAGAAAATAAAGTGTGAGTAAAGGACTTAGTGAATGCCGACTGTGTGCCATTTGAGTTCAAGAATATATTATGATAAAATGATCATAGTGATAAAATAACAAAAACAACCAAAAATAGTCATACATTATACAAAAGTAAAACAAGAATATATCAGTAAATACTTTTTAATAGGCTAACAGTTAAATGTGATGATCAAACCAATGTTCTCTATAGCTAGTTAAACTTCTGATTCCCATCATAACAACCTCTTATCACTTCAAGGTAAGGGGTAAGGCGCTACCTCTCCAAATTGTTCCCAAGCCTAAGTCCTTGGAAAATCTTACGATCTATCTCAACCACAAATAGCTTTTGTTATGCACCAGGGGATTAGGCCATGTGGGCTTGGGGTTCAATTTCCTACGTTGTTGTAATCTGATAAAGTCTTTTGCACATTCAGACCAACTTGGATCCAACATACAGTATCAATACAGTGAATTCAATTATCAATGTTGATCATCATTTTTAATTGCTAGTTTAAAAATGTTATTAAATAAAAATGAGATCATAAAAGAACATGTTTTCTCCTATCATAAAACAAAATAAGAAACTTTCATGTGCACAATGGAATATAATTATAGTGCAGTGTAAATCAAAGAAAAGTTTCAAGAAGAATGCATTACAACATATAATCTTCTAGGTTTTGAAAGTACTACTATATATTATACATAAGAATAGGCATTCACAGTATTTGTCAATCGAATAATAATTAATACCTAGTTAAGAGTATGAAGGATTGTACTCCATGTGCTATATCTTCGATCACCTACTAAAATAATAATATTGTTTGTCTTAATTAATACCTAATCCATAAAATTTCTATCACACTCTAACTTAACCTATTGATTGGTTTTGTCAATATCCTTTAACTAACAATACTTGGTCGCTGTGGTATAGTAAATTCATGTTTGATTATATAGCTACCACTTAGTTAATAAATTAATCTCACATATCATATGTCTATGATCAACCATTAATTGTTCAAACCTTAACAATATATTTATCCACCCATGCATTATCCCAATTGAACTATTTAGCATGACACCTAATGATATAAAATTACAATTTGTAAGCAATAGTTTCCATGGCATTAACTTGTTGTTGCCACAATTCTATGTATTTGTAACACAGTATAACATGACCTTAATTTCATCATTTAGTATTTAGAAAAATAATATTTGACCCAAGGCAATAGTCTATGAGATATGTTTAATGGGTTATCATAATTGTCAGTCACTATATGTTAACTTGCATAAAGTTTTGGAGCCCTAGGTTCAAGAACACAATATTGTGCAACAATAATTTGAATCTTGTAGTCTATATCATCAACATGCCAAAATTCCAAGAATTATATGGGGATAAAATGTTTAGAAAGCAATTACATGACATTAAGTAAGAAATATCTCAAAAATCTAAATTAGTATATCCCTAAAAATTTCAAGTAATTTCCAACAACATTAAAGAAGCCATTGATACAATGTCCAAAAATTTCAATC